>PVJD01003175.1:0-171765 GCA_004026545.1 Mormoops blainvillei
CACTGACCACATTGAATGTTTCCACCTCATCTGCATTGACCAGTGCAGCACCCCAATAGGACCTGACCCACCAGTTCATACCGAGTGTCCTGTCTGAATGTGGCCGTCACCCCATTGACCATCTGAGCTCGGTCCAACTGCACTGAGGTTGGGGAAGAAGTTGAGCCCGAGATTGCTCAAAATTTCCAGCTGACCATCTTCTCTCCTCTTGTAGTTTATACAAAAGTGTCTTTCTCACTTAAATATTCCAGGCTCTCAATGCAAAAGCACCCAGGAATCACATAAAAACGATGCCTGTTTTTCTTTGCTTTGCTTTTCTTCTGTAGATACTACTGCGTTCTGGACTGTGGCAAGTGGCAATTGGCTGGAGACATGAACACAATTCAGAATGTTTATTAACTTGGTCTTTTAGAAAACAGTCTTGGAAGTTCTACAACATAAAGCATCACAAATATGTCTTCTGTTCTAAACTTGATAGTGCCTAACTTTGAAGACCTGTACGTTTTGATAGAATCTCCTTCTATAATTTGTGTTCTGTTATGGGAAAGCATGTCAAATTTTAATCATTGGACTCATGTGATATTTTGGAGGGATTACCTTGTCAATTGTGTTTATACTGAAATATATTAATGACCTCATTTGAGTAATAACTATAATGACCTCTAATATCGTACAGTTTATGTTTTGTTCTGGTGGCTCAGCTACACCAATTTGAGTGACAATTCCCTCCTGTTTGCTGTAGCATCTCCTCATGTCTTTCCTCTAGAGGGAATCGCAGAACACCTGGCATGCCTTTGTCAGCCTCACCCATGGGACACTGACTGCTTGGCATGTGTCAGGGTTGAATGTTACAAACTTAACATGCTCAATACATTTTAGCGGTGACAATTATGGGTTTATGTTCCTGTAAAATGGAAGGTCATTTATGTAAATGGTAATTTAAATTTTTTTTAATTTTTAAAAACAACAAAAAAAGGATCTTTCATATAAATCCAAGGCATAAAAATGCATTTTTAATTTAAAACATTTTAATTCCTGAAACATTTCATTTATCAAAAAAAAATTTCATTTTCTTAGATACTTCAGTAGTTTTCCTGATTCCCCAATGGTAGGTTATAAGCTTAAAATACAGAGTCTAATCCCTCATACAAATAGGGACCTTTGCTAAACCAAAACACTAGAATGATTCAACAACAAAGAGAAATGGAAAGTCGTTTAAAGAGGAAGGTAATTTGCTCTATTTGAAAAAGAACAGATGAAATGTTTACATAAGGCCTTCTTTTTCTTTTTTCTTTCTGAGTGGGAATGAGAAAGCTGCCGCCCGCGCCGGCGCTGCTCAGAGATCACGGCAACCATTAATCTGCTTGCGCTCAGACGCGGGTGCGCCTGCACATATCCTGTGACCAGAACAGCCACTGGCGCTCAGTCCAGTGCTGCTTCTCAAAATACAGTTTTAAAATGACTTGTCTCCATTACTTATTTCCTAGACAAAAGCATGAAAACGTGTAATACTCATCCAGAGCTGACCGTCACGAAAAACTTCTATGAATCGGTGCCTCACGCAGATGCCCTGAATTCAAAGATTGGGTGATTTACAGTGACACAAGAATACCAGACTCTTGCTAAACATTAGAAAGTCGTTTTTCAATTCTATTATACTAAGTTTTCCTTCCCATCCTAAGAAAAAATAATTTAGTATCATACCCTTTTTCCAACTTTTTCTCTACAATACGATTTCTAGGGTATCTAGTTTTATTTCCTCATATGGCAAGACCTCTAATGAGACTTAAGCACGTCAAAAAGTATTTTCTATGAAGGTTTTTTGACAAACACTGTAATAAAAATCCTGTTAACAATAATAAG
Organism: Mormoops blainvillei; assembly: GCA_004026545.1. Taxonomy (NCBI): domain Eukaryota; kingdom Metazoa; phylum Chordata; class Mammalia; order Chiroptera; family Mormoopidae; genus Mormoops; species Mormoops blainvillei. Next base: position 1,864 of record PVJD01003175.1, read on the forward strand.
GATAACAGACACCTTCTAGTTGGCAACTCTGATATACTAATGGGGAAATGAATTGTGATTTGGGATACATTGAGTTAAATCAGCTGTAGATTTGACTTCTAGTTGCTGTGTCGCCGCATATTATTTTCAAACAGTGTAAATTGCTAAGAACCACTAAAATTTGAAAGGGATTTAATATCATGCAGTGTCAAGAAAAAAAGAGAACATGCTTAATGGCACATTAATTAATGCTGAATTCAAATTGAACTCTGTGAGTGTTTACAAATGCATCAGGGAGCTGGTTTTAATCTTTGCAACCACAGTGAATAAAATGAATTAATAATAGGGCACAGAGAATGCTGTCAAATGTGTTACTCTATCTTACAGGAAAGCAACTGCTTGTGAAAAAATTTCTCTGCAGGCAACGTGAAACTCATAATTGACAGCAAAAAGGTAGAAATCGAACGCAGTGCCATAAACTTTATGGAAGCTTTACCCAGAGCTCCAAATTAGAAAATCTTCCCCTTTCACACTTTGACCCCAAGGAACCTACTGAATCCCCATTTTTGTATCTGAAGTTCACTGATGGAAGGGTACCCAACAAAAGATGGAAACTTGGACAGCAAGTGATTTCTCTAGTGGAGACTACACACGTGCACACAGAGGCAAGCAGAAACCGCGTGGGGGCGCACTTCTCACTGTGCACAGCTCTGCTGGAGGGCCGCGGGGAAGAAAGTCTTGCCACTGGGACCCTCTCTAAGGTCGGGCCCCCTTCCCAGGAGCACACGCATCTCATCGACCCCAAAAGTCACAACTTCTTTCGTCTGATCCCATCAACCAAAACTTAATGAAAAACTGGCAACCATCTCTCCTTTCTGTGCTCGGATTCCTGGCTTGTAATTCATCCTTCTTTCCTAATTTCCCCCCTTTCTTTGTGTTTTCTTCCGAAAAGCTTCCCTGCCCCTGACACGACCGAAGCTCAACCCCTCGGATTCCTCATCATCGTGGAAGCTGTCCCGCCGGCTAGGTATCTCCATCTCACTGCCTGTGGCTGGAGAGACTGGATGGGGGCTTCCGGTCCCCCTTTGCGTCTCAAGCACTCTTGAGCAAACTCTTCAGTCTTAGTTTGGAATTAACCCTAATTACACAATAGTATTTCTGGGAATGAGAAACAACTAATTTGAAAACAAATTCTTGTGGGGAAGATATGCAAATTCACTTGAAAACGTTCAGCAAATGTCAGTTTATTCTAAGCCGAAATGCAAATATATCTCATCTTGATACCATCTTAACCACTTACTAAAACTTAGTGAAATTATTGGCATGTTAATGGATTTTCTGGGAGGCGATTCCCTCCCTCCATGAAATAATTTAGGTCATTAAATCTTTCAATAAATGATTTCGAGTCACACAAGTTTAACTCTGGAGAATTATAGGCTTTTCTTATACTGCACAAATTGCACGGAGATAGTTCTAATTGGCAGTTTAGATATTCCCCGAATGGTTCCCCCATGAATTAGGACAATGATAGGCCTTTGAACTTTGAAAAGGAAAGGAACAGCCCTGGCTGGGTGGCTTAGTCAGTTGGAGCATTGTTCCATACACCAAAAGATTGATGGTTCAATTCCCAGCCAGGGCACATACCCGGGTTGCAGGTTTGATCCCTGGTTGGGACGTTCCCCTCTCTCTCTTTTTCTCTCTCTCTAATCAATAAACATATCCTCGTGTGAGGATTAAGAAAAGGAGCAAACCTCACATTCAACCATTGTTCTTCACTAGTTTGAATTTATGGATTCATATTTTTAGCATTTTGTAAAAATGAAAATAAAGAGTAAGAAAAGGGCTTAACAGAGAGGATAATGTATATTCAGTCTTAAAGAAATATTTGCTCTGAGTAAGTTAGCTTATTTTCTGTAACAAATGTATGTAGTTTAAGGAGCTCTTTCAATTTAAGCTCACCACATAAAATCTGGAGAATAACATGGAAACTGATCATTCCTGGAATGTATCCCAGGATATTACTTACTCAAGATTTCCTAGGAAAATTCATTTTGATTTAAGCCTACACCCTGGATCAGATGCTTCTAAAGGCTATGAATATATGCATTATTTACCAGAGTAGGGCTTTTTAGAAGTCGTTCACACATAAAATGCCCCATTCTTAACACATAAACCAGAACTAACATTGAACCTGCAGGGTATTCATGACAATTCATGCAAAGTCAGAATTATGCAAAAAAGTGCACCTTGCACACTCAAATGGAAAACACCATCCCTACCCAACTCCCCTTCGGTAACAAACAGCTTTTCTTCAAGAAACGGGTATGCATGCTCATTCAGCACCTGCACCCCGCGGCCCCGGGGCTAAATTTACCTCCCTGGCCTACCCCTCCCTTCCTTTCAAATTCTTCACTCCGTTACTCTCCCTCATTTTCCGGGGAATGTGCCAGTTTCTTCTTCCTCTGCAGTTTTCTTGGTGCGCAGCACTTTTCTGCAGCACGGAGTGTGTCCTCACTGACGGGCCTGCTTATGTTTTCCCTTCACAGTGGGGCGTGGCAGGCCGCCCGGGGCGCCCTCCGTCCGCTCTGCATGCTGGTTTTTCGGGTCTCCATCACTGACGTGGCCTTTACCATTAATGCCTAAGTCTCATTCATGGTTTTTTGCAGCAGTTTTTCCTCGCCCTTTAGATGGCAAACTTCCTAAGCAGGCAAGGACCCTGACTTTTAAATCCTCCCCACCCTCTGTTATAGTGCCTTATTATGTATTCTAATTAGATACTAGCTTTTTGATTGACTGAAAGAAAGGATTAAAGATTCTCTGAACACTTCACACAAATGTTCGATTCTTTTTTTATTGAATTTATTAGGATGACATTGGTTAATAAGATTACATAGGTTTCAAGTGTACGATTCTCTAACACATCATCTGTATATTGCATTGTCTGTCCACCACCCCAAGTCCAGTCTCCTTCCATCACCGTTTATCCCCTCTTTCCCCTCTTCTACCTCCCCCTACCCCCTTCCTCTCTGGTCATCACCATGCTCTTGTCTATGTCTATGAGCTTCTGTAGCTGTTGTTGGCTTGGTTTGTTTAGTCCCTTCACCTTTCTCGCCCGGCAGTATTCATGTCCTTTAGGTCCAACTTGGACCCTGCTGAGACTGAAGTGTTAGGTATTTGTTCAAAGCCCACAGGTACAATGCTACTCAGACGGTGGCCTGCAGGCCGCTGCTGGGCATGCACTGCTGGTGGTCCCTGCCCAGGTTAGTGGCTGCACCAGGATGTAAATACCGTGGTCTGTTCGCTAAGCACATCGCAGAGTTCAGCTGACAGTTTTTTCTTAAGCGAGGCGTTTCGATGAAGAAAACAGCAACACGCTTACAAACACGGAGACAGAAATTCTGTTGTTATAACGAGGATAACAGATACCCTCTAGTTGACAATTCTGATATATCAATGGGAAAAGGAATTGTGATTCATCCGATTTAGATTCCAACACGAGCTTACTCACGGATCCTACAGCAAATGGTTCCATTTGGTGGAACCATTTGGATCCACAGCAAATGGTTCTGACCTGCTGCCCGAACAGCCCTGATCTTCCCTGATGAGTACGTTAGAGCAAGAACACATCCCAAGTGTTTTGTACAATGCTAATGGAAGCTCTTGGATTTTTAAACCTATTCAGATGAAATCACTAGGGAATAATATTTTGGGATAAATATTTTTACTCCATTTTACAATTTGGAAAACTGATACACATAGATGTACAAATACATACTGAATTTCTCCCTTTATGCATTTTACATCATAGCCCAGAACTATTGCAAAGTTTATCTTACAAGACAACTGTGAATCAAATGCTAAGATTCAACAACCTTTTAATTTGTTTTTAATATTTAAAAATAGACTTTTCAAATACATGTAAATAAATTACTAAAATGATTTCCTGTTTTTCCTTTACAACTCAAAGATTTTTACCGGGGTAGATATCATCTTGACTAGGTTCCTTTTCTATACTTATGGGAACATGCGCCACGCATTCAGAGTTAGACTCTCCTCAAAAGAAGGTACCTAAGTATCGGTGGCTTGCATGAAAAAGTGCATTAAGCCCTGGCTGGGTGGCTCATTTGGTTGGAGCATGAACTACACCAAAATGTTATGGGTTCGATGCCAGGTCAGAGCACATACCTATGTTGTGGGCTCCAATCCTGGTCAGGGCACATACAGGAGGCACCCGATTGATGTCTCTCTCTCACATGGATGTCTGTCTGTCTGTCTGTCTCTCTCTCTCTCCCTCTCCCTCTCTCTCCCCCCAACCTCCACGACCCCTCCTCCCCATTCCTCTCTCTCTAAAACCAATAAACATATTCTTAGGTGAGAATTTTTTTAAAGTGTATTATCTACAAAATTAGTATTAATGGACACCTTTGATGACAGTTCCGGAAACAACAGAAATAGAATATTGTCAGATAAGGCAGCACAGGAGTAATGAATACTCATGATATTTACTTTCAGAATCACATGATATCAGATTAAATGTCATATGTAGGATAGCAAGGACATAACAAAGAATGAATTGTCTACTTTTCACTGGTAATTAGATAAAATCAAATCTATTGCGGTCTCCGGTGGGGAATTGTAGGCCAGAGGCACTTAGGACTAGGTTAAAGGATCAGACTAATTAGAACTTCAAAAATATGCTTGTCTCTTTTCTACACCACTAACAATCCACATCTACTAAATTTTAATGTTTCTTTATTATTAAACACAAACATAAAAGAAATAGGAGGTTATTTTAAGTCCCTATTAAGGATTTTGATGCCTAGAGACAGACTCTAAGCTCAAATGCCAGTCACTAGTGCACCAGGTGACTACCCATTGGAGAAGTTCTGCACAGGTGTGTGTTGCAGCATCACTCTAGAAACATGTCACTCAAGGAAATCATGACATGGGTGAAGATAGCTGCTGTCTGATGTGCTTAAGCATGGGCAGGAATGGCATGAGTCAGGCCTGGATGATGAGTGACTAGGGGCCACTTGGAGGATGGAGTGAGCGTGAGTCATCTGTGGGTGTCTTGGAAAAGGCACAGCACGGCGCACGAGACTCTAATTTTGAGACAGAATCTGGATGCTGCAGATGGTATTATCTTTCAGCATTCACTGTGCACCCTCCAGTCTACCAGAAGTCAAGGTTGATTTTCATCACCAGTTTTCAATCCTGCAACTCACACTCCAGCATCCAGGCATTTGAACCCAGTCCTGCACTGGGTCCGAGATCCCTTCTTTCTTCCACTTATGGGAAGGGCAGAGGAAAACCTGAGAACTGTCGAAGTGCTGTCAGGAAGGTCGCAGCAAACCTGGGAGATCAGGAACTCTTACACATATTACGACATCCTGGTCTAGCCAGATCAGTTGTAGAGTATATCAGAAAATACCATAACTGATAAAGGTCTCAGTAATTCCACTTGAGGGTGCAAGTGCCACATTATTATCCAGGTTTCACTGGTCTGTACCCCAGCTGCCCAATCCCAGCTCCAAGCCCAGCTACAGAATCTTGATCTCTATGTCTCAGGTACCTGGCAGCCACAGGACCCCCTCTGTTGCTCCTGGGATCTCTGAAGTGTCTCCCATGTCCTCAAAACCAGCAGCCTCGCGCGTTCCTCTCAGTCCGCTCCCTGCGCCTGCCTCGGGAGATTGATCTCAGCTCCCCCACCTCCCCGGGCGCTGAGCCGGGGCTGCCCTACCGCCTGCCTCTCGCCCCTGGAGCTATCTTGCCTTTGATACAGAAATGGGAGACGATCTGCTCCCAAGTTGCTGTTAAGCTGGGTCCCCAAAGTAGCAGGGCTTGGGACTCAGGTGGCTGGTGAAAACCCTCTTCGGCATCTGCTTGCTGCCATCTCTGTGGGAATCAGACCCGGTGCTTGGGACCGGACAGCCCACTGGTCCTCTCCACGGGCCTGGCTTCCGCCGCACCGTCGCTTACCTAGCTTTCCCCCATTGATTACCTAACATCTCCACCTAATGACAGATTGTCCCCAGAGGTCCTCTTATCCCATGCTTCTCAAATAAAGTCGACCGGGTCCAGGCGATACCCAACTGGCCAACAGAGCAGTGGCACCACTGAGCTTCCACCAAGATGTGAACACCCACAGACCACGTAGACCAGTATCCTTGCTGTGGCTAGGGGTTGGGCAAGTGTGGAATGAGTGAGGAAAGAGAAATAAAATATAGGGCTTAATTAATGGGGAGGGGGGAGCAAAACTGTTAAGGCCTTTGAACATCATGCTGTGTTTGAATATTATTTGGTAGATAAATGGAAATCATTCAAAGTTTCTCATACAGGTAAGTAACATGGTTCTGTTTTTTAAAAGATGTTCTTGGCAGCAATACGAGATCAATTAACATGGGGACATGCAATGAGATAATGCAAAGATTAATGTGATAGTACAAGTAAGAACCAGTGAAAGCTTGACGAAAGTCACACACTTGTGTTAATAAAAGTGCTAACATCTGTTGTTTACTACATAGTAGGTACTAAACTGTAACCTAGGAGCAAAAAGAATGAAGTGGTTAAAAGCATGAATTCTTGCTTTGGCCAGGTGGTTGGAGCATCGTCCGGTATGCCAAAAGGTCGCGGGTTCTATTCCCGGTCAGGGCACATGCCTAGGGTGCAGGTTGGATCCTTAGCCGGCGCGCGTGTGGGAGGCAACCAATCAATGTTTCTCTCACACATTCTCTCTCTCTCTCTCTCTCTCTCCTCCCCCTCCCCCCCACCCTTCTCTCTCTCTCAAAGTCAATAAATGCATCCTCGGTTGAGGATTTAAAAAAAAAAAAAAAAAGCATGAACTCTTCAGTCAGACTATTTGGGCTCAAATCCTGGCTGAACATTTACTGTCTCTGTGACCTTCAATGAATTACTTTATCTCTGCTTTTCCGTTTTCTCATCTATAAAATGAGAGTAATAATGGGACCTATCTCATAAGTTTTGATAATTAAATGAGTTGATACATTTAAAGTATTTACAATAGTGCCTGTCACATAGGCTTATTCATATTTTTATTATGATCATTATTTCCCAAGATCATAAAGGTGTAATGACCCAATGAACAAAGGAACTGGAATTTAAATTTGGTTGCCAGCTTCAAGTCCCCACTCTTAACTATTCTGCTCTACAGAAGGGCATATCAGAGTGAGAGTGAGAGAGGTAATGTAAACAAAATATAAACGATAAAGGAGAGGGACGTGTCCAGAATGACTCAAGGTTTCTGATTTGGACAGCTCTCCAGGAGGGAAGGGAAAACAGAAAAAGTTCTGGAAGGAAGAGTTGACTAACACTGTCATGTGTGGCGACACATGGCCAACTCAGCTAATGCTAACAAATGACTGGGTTTCCAGAGGGATAGATGGGAAGAGAAGTGGCTATCTTTGATCAGGGCATTATACTCATCTAACTCAGAAGCTTAAACTTACTGGCAGAGCGTCGCTTTGGTTAGGGAAGAAGAGAATTCTCACCTAATGAGTGGAATAAACTGCGATCTGAATGATAAGGGGAGAGATCATTAAGTGCTGTACTCTTTGCTTTTGGAGGGAAATGCCTATCTTCAATCTGTGAATTCCGGTTTTGTGGTTTTCATTTTTATATAGAATTCCAGCATTTTTAGCATGTTTGTGATATGTCCAGCTGATAAGTGGACCTGAGAAAAAATATTGACCAACACAGACCTGACAGATTTACTTCTAATGTTTTTAAAAATGAGCTTCAGTATCAATTATATACTACTATAAAACTAGAGTTTGATTTTCTCTTTCTTTTAAAATGAAAAATTTTGCTTGGATTATTGGGCTACTCTTATTAAGAGGTCGTAAATGGTTTTTCTTTACCTTTTGAGTAATCTACTTACAAGACACAACAGATTCTATGTCTTAACACAATTATTTCCTGTGCCTTTTGTTGAAATTATTATATCCTTGATTATTGAAAGGAATCAAGTCTTCTCATTTTTTGAATTAAAGTTTTTCTCTTACAGTCACAATACCTCTTATATTTACTTTTTAAACCTTTTTTGTTGTTTGGATTAAAGAAGTAGCTAAGTATTATTTTCAAAGATTCATGATCCTATTTAAACAAGTATTCAAACTTGACAGCTTTTGATATTTTTTTCCTCACAAATAAATTCCCAGATGAAATTTTCTTTCTTTTTTTTTAACTTTATTGAGGTATGATTGACATACAAAAACCTGTACATAGTGATGTATATAATGAAGTTTGGAGATAAGTATATATCTGTGAAACTATCACCAGAATCTATACCATAAACATACCATCACCCCCAAAAGTCCCCTCCCACCCTCTTTTTATTACTATTATTATTATTAGAACACTTAAGTCAACCCTCTTAAAAATTTTTAAAGTATGCAATAAAGTATTATTAACTATAGGCACTATGCTATATAGTAGATCACTAGGATTTATTCATTTCACATAGCTGAAGCTTTGTACCCTTGAAGTAACACTTCCCATTCCCCGCTCCCCTTGCCCAGCCCTGGCAGCCACCAGTCTACTCCGTGCTTCTAGGAATTTGTGTATTTTAGATTCCTCATACGAATGTTATCGTGCAGTATTTGTCCTTCCGAGTCTGGCTTATTTCACTTAGCATAAGTGAAATCCAGTTCATCTGGGTTGTTGCAAATGGCAGGCTTTCCTTTTGATGGCCGAATAATATTCCATTGTGTGTGTATATACTACATTTTCTTTATCCATTCATCTGCTGATAGACACTGAGGCTGCTTCCCTGTCTTGGCTGTTGTGAATGACGCTTCAATGGACATGGTAGTGCAGACATCTCTTTGGGATCCTGATTTCAGTTCCTTTGAGCGTGTACCCACTAGAGGATTACTGGATCGGGTGGTAGTTCTAGTTTTAACTTTTTAAGGAACCCCCATATCATTTTCTGTATTGTCTACACCAAGTTACACTCCATCCAACCAAATTGCCTTGCCAGTTGCCTAATCTTTGTAATGAACTCTCATCCGATCTTTAACCACAGCCACTTTAAGTCTTTCGTCATCCGCAGATAATTTTTTTTTCACTGTGATAATTCCCTGCAAGCACTTACAAATAGCCACAGGTCAGAACGCTTTGTCTTCACAAAAAGTGGCTGTTTATGAGACCCAAGGGAAGGACTAAGCCAGGTAGCCTGAAGCATAAGGTCCTGATGACATTGCGGAAATGACTTGGAGTCCATACCACTGGGCTGGGCCAGCCTTTCCATTAGCTCTACTGGACGTGCTGGATTGCCATGTTTGAGAAGGACGTGCTTAGACTCAGATATGGCCAGAGACCTTTAAGGCACTAAGGTTGATTTATAGAGTTAATGCTTACAGAACTCTCTGGGGAAAACTGGCCTGGTATCTGCGTACAGGGTTCTCAGCCTTACAAATGAGAAAGAAAGATCACTTCCTGGCAGACATGGGAATTGAGGATATTTGGGGACCTCAAGAAGAGAGGACTTCACCTAAATCTATAGGTACTACAGGTGAAATCTGGTGCCGAGCTCTCGGCGTGGCTTTTAAAAGTCTGCTTTTAAAAGTCCAATCTGATGTTCCTCATGAAAACTTCCAGTCATGTAAATTTTAAAACAAGAAAATTTCCTGTGTAGTCAATTACCATTTTTGGTGCACCTGCACAAATAATCACACCAAACCTAATGAAACCAGACTTATTTTGTGATTGAGAATAATCTTACTTTGATTTTTGATCAAAAGAACATAAACTGTAGAGAGAATTTTTATGTTTCAATAGAAAATTATAGCTCATTCTTGTGGGTTATCAGATTCTAGTCTTGTTCATTGTATCTGAATGTCTCTGTGTCTCTGTCACTTCTCTGTAAACTATGTGGTTTTGTTACCTACCTGTAAATTACACTCAATCCTGTCATCTTGCACAAATTGCCAGCCCTTACCAAAATTAAAATTTTTGCAACCTGACTATAGCTCTGCAAACTAATGTTTCCAGTTTTTCTCCCATCTCCTGACTTGGCATCAGTGAAAACTAAAATCTGCCTGCCCAGAACCTGCCGGGGGCTCTACATGGCTTCGCAGCTTGCCTCTCCCCCCAGTGTCTGACCAAGTCCTGCAGACTGAAGCTGGACGACTTGAAGTTGATGCCAGAGCAGATCGTGTGTGGGCAAATCTTGTGCCTGGAGCTGCCGCTTTGTGGATCACTCAGGAGGCCACTGGAACTGTCACATCCTTCACTCTCTGCTGCGGGAAATAATCACGACCGTGACCAATATTACCAAAGCCTCTTGTCTATGTCATCATCCACACAGACTACAATTTGGGAAATCCATCAAATTCCACTGCTACCCTCACCCCGCCATCTAAATACACTTCAAACCCAGCGCCTGGGGATCTTCCCGACTGGCTGAGCTCTGCTCTCAGAAGCTGAGATTAAAGTCTGCTCCAACCACTAATCTTGGTTTTCCTTTTTATTTCTCTAGGAATCTCTTCATTAAATGCCTGATTGCTTGCACCATCAGACAAACATTCTCTCATGGCAAGTCTTGGCAGATGGTTCAACTAGTCCTTCAACAACCGAAACGTGCTGAAACAAATGACGTGGGCTAGCTTTCCTAAGTTGTGCAGTGGAGACTTGGCTTCCCTTGAAGAAACAAAGGGACTGACCAAGATGATCTTAACGTTCCCTCAGCTAGATACAAGAGGGTCAGCCAGGGAATGTACACCTGCCAGAGGAGAGTGTTTGCTTTAGGTCAGTTCAATTTATGATTCTTTTTCACTCTCCAGTCAAAGTTTTATGCCTCCTTCCCTTAATACCCAGACATAGTTTCTTTTCTTTGGGAGTAGAATGTGTGATGAATAACATTTGAACTATTTTCCATGAGGAACTACTTCTGAAACTTCCCTAATAACATTCATTGCCTGCTTTTGGTGTTTTATACTGTTCTTTAATACTTAATTTTCTACCCTAACTTATACCCTCTTAAATTTTTTGCTTACTCTAGTGCATCTTTCAAGTGCAAGATTTTTTACATTTCTTTAGTTACATTAATTGAATCCTAAAATGTCAAATGCACTTTTATTAAATTTTATCTAGTATAAATGTACACTTGTAGCCCCACAGTTTTCAAAGAAAAGGCCTCATGATCAGTGCTTTATGAAAGCATTTCAGCACAACCAGACTGTAACTGCCAATCTAATAAGACAATGGTTCACTCCCTGAGGCTGGAACTCATCACAGAGTGAGTGCAAAGGCTGCAGGGAGAATCCTGAGAGGGCTGGTTTTGTTTTCCTTGTGGCTTCATTTTATTTTTTTAATGTCAATTTTTTAAAGTCCCAATCTTTTCCCTATTGTCCCCCTCCACCCAGCACCCCCCCACACACACACACACAAACTGCTTAAGCAATTATTCATTGAATCTTTGTAGCCATTTCCTTCTGCAGGAAAAACTGACTTTGATAATTTCATTAGTCAATGCATCTGAGTGACTTTTCATGGCTTACATACATACTAACAAGTAAAACTACGTTTTCACCTTGAAATAATAAATGTGCTTTGAAAAATATTTAAAGGATAAAGCAAAACCAAAAGACTTTTCATCGATGGGCCCATTGCTTTTACCTAAACGTGTTTGATCTCAGCTTCTCCGTCTCTTCTCACAGTTCCTTGTAACACCTAGTTACACCCGCAGTGATAATCTAAAGAGCACACTTCTGGGACAGTAAATTAGATAGATTCAGTCAAAGAATGGAACGGCTTCAGGCACCTTTTCTTCATTAAAATTCTTTTTAAAATGTACAATTTAAGTTCCACATCACATGCCACATGACATCATTACAGCAAAGGGAGTAAAGAGAGAGAAACGCATATTGCGTTTGTTCCTACCCTTGCGGACTGCTGGGGGCGCCACCACCCCGAGGTCCCCTCAATGGCAAACGCGACCACAGGGAAGTACAGCCAGTACGTGTCCACTTGCACCTACATGGACAAATGACCTTAAAAGTCAGCCTGTGAATCCGATGGTCCCCCATGTCTTTGAAAAAGAACTAACGGCAGGTATCCCCTGCTTTCTGAAAGTTCACGCTATGCCACTTTGCTTTCACGAAAGAACTACAGTTAGTACCTGTTTTAACTAACCAAACGAAACCCAAGGAGGATTTTCACTTTTATGGAAAACGGTGAAAAGCGAAATAGCGTTCAGTATTGTTTTGCTGTAGCCTTTACCGATGTGGTGCGCGTCCCCCAGTGAGCGCGGCCCCGCCCGGTGAGGTCCTTCCTTGGGAACCACACAGCCTCTCAGCATCTGGCCCGCAGCTCGGAACTGTGTCTGTGAGCGTCTGTGAGCGTCTGTGAGCATCTGTGCTCCATCTCAATTTATTTCGTGCATCATTAGCAAGAGGTGTTCTAAGGTATCAGAAGAGCCTAAGAGAGCTGGTAAGGATGCTTATGCTCAGAAGAAAGCTGGATGTAATTGAGCAACCCAATCATGGGGGATGAAACAAAGGCATTGCGCGTGCACCGACTGGGCATGTGTTCATGATTTGTACTGTTTACGTGCAGACAGAAAGAATCATGAAAGCTGCTGAAGTTCCCGTTGGTTCCGCTACTAGCAAGGTGGCGCCGATAATGCGTGAAATGGAAAGTGTTTGCACAAAACGCAGCGTTCCGTCATCGTATGCGTAAGGAAAAATCAGTCTTTTTAGTAAGTGAAACTGCACTACACATACATTATTTCTACTTTACACACGCTGTGTATTTGTTATATCATTCCTGCTTTTATTATATATCAGTGTTATTTTAGGATTTATGTGTTATTCGGTCTGATTTAGTAGGTTATTTTTGTGGTCTGGGAATGCTCAAAATTTTTTCCATATAAATCAATGATAATGGCTTCTTTGCTTTATGCAATTCCCACTTATGAAGACGGTTTCATAGAAACACTGTTTTCGGATAGCAGGGAAAACCTGTATTGCGCTGGTCAATTAGAGATCATTTTAAATCCTAATTTAACAACCGTCACTGGATAATGGGCCAGGAAATTGTCACTTCAAGGTGACTTCTGGAGATCCAAATATAACCAAGCTAGTGTAAGGCTTGGTTCTGATCTCATGTTTTGAATAACTCTTCTTTTCCCTGTGCTCCTACCATCTACTACCTTTACAGCCAGACAACTAGCTCAGTTTGCCTCAAGCTAACATCGCGCGTGTTTTAGGAATAGTATTCCGAAACCTGATTCTATAAAAACCAAGACTAGAAATTACAACTTAGATGTGACCTCCAAAATCCAGCTACCCTTGATTATTCAGGCACTCTGCTGGGCAGAACTACCGACTCGGTGTTTATACAGGCAGAGAGGTTGTTCCCAAGGTGAGGATCTTCACAAACAGGAGAGACTGAAAGAAACTTATCACTAGCTCTGGAGGAAGTTAATGGTACCACCCCTTCCTTTTGTGGATTACTGGTCCTTCTCAGCTCAGTGGCACGAGCAGCTCTAGATTTCCTGTTGGCTAGTCACTGTGACATCTGTGCCACTGCTCGTATTTCTGTGAGGTGTGATCTGCTGGAGCACACGCTTCCGTGCCAAAGGAAAACGTGCTGGCATGGATATAGTAAGGCTTGGAGAGTTCTTGGCATATGGTTGTCAATTAGACATGTATATCTGAACTTTGCGGAAAGACCATTCTTTCCTCACTCCTTGGAATGACACTACATGTGGAATAACTCTGTGTTTGCCGTGTCTCAGTTTTTATTCAGCTGCTTATTCTGCCCCATTGATCTTGTTCAATATCACACTGTCATAGTTACTGTATCTTTGCACTAAGCTTTGATATCCGGAAGGATACTATCTCAAGTCTTATTCTCCTTCTTCAGGAATGCCTCTGTTATTTTGGGCCCTTTGCATTTCCATATACATTTTAGAATGAGCTTGTTAATTTCTACTCCAAAAAATTTAACCTGGATTTTTATTTAGATTACATTGAATCTATGGATTAATTGGGGGATTATTGACATTTTTCATGATTAAATCTTTCAGTTTATGTACCTAGTATATTCATCTAAGTTTTCTGTAGTCTTTGTTTTTGTTTTTGTTTTTACTACATAGCTCTGTCTCCAACAAGTTGCCTTCATTTTCCTTTCTGTTGACTTATTTGTATATGTCTTCCCTTGAGAGTTTAAAAAGGTGATTGAGAGTTCTGAATAAATGAGTTGACTCGCTGAGTTTAACCTTCTCTGGTAAATTGATCAGGTAGGTTGGTGACAAACTCTGATATATGGTACTTTTAGATATTTTCTCTCAGACTCATCAGTTTTCCTAAATATCTTTTTTTTTTTTAGAGTAAAATTCTGTGTAGCAGAGTTCTGAGAAGGAAGTGAGGGAAGCTGAGGATTCCAGCATACAATCTGTGTAAGATTACTTAACGCACATATTTTTGTTACTGCACACATGCCCTTATTTCTGCCCATGTTCCCCAACCTAGACACCCTGTGTTCTCTTCAGTCCTGAATTATCATGGGTAGAGTAGAACCAGTTGCCTAGAAACATATGATGTTGATTGGTTTAGAAATATCATTTTCAAAAGATTTTTATCAAATCAATATTATTTAGCATTTTTTGACCTCCATTCCAGAAGTATTTCGGTTTCTTAAACAATTGATAAACTAGACTATATTAAAATTAAGAAATTCATCAAAAGACATCATTAAGAAAGTGAAAAGGTGAGTCACAGACTGAGAAGATAGCCACAGTCCATGCATCCAGTGATAAACTCAAATGCAAAATACATATTTAAAAAATGCTTTTGTAAATAACTACATAAAAGATAACCCAATAGTAATGGGCACAAGACTTAAACAGGCACTTTACAAAAGAAGATACCCAAAATTTCCAATAAGTCTGCATACCTTTAATTTACCTGTTGTAAATTAAAACCCACAAATGAGACACATACTGATTACAATGGCAAAAAAATTTTAATGGCAATACCAAATATTGGCCAGGTTGTGGAACCTGAACTCTCGTATATTTCTGGTAGGAATAAATTTGTACAATCAGTTTGAAAAGCTGTTTGCTCTCCCTATTTAAGTTAAACCTGTGCCTGCCCTCTGGTCCAACACTTTCTCCCCTAGGCCTGTACCCGAGAGAAGCGAGGGCAACAGAAATACACAGGACCCAGCAGCAATAAGTCTGGCTTGAGTGTGGTTGGTAGGGTAATAATATGGGTGTAATAATTTACAGTTTTAATTTGAACATTTCACCTAAAATGTCATATGATGTGCTTGAGTGTGATATTGTTATGTTACAGAATTACAGGCTTATGATTTTGTAATAAAAAAGGGGCGTTTTTGTGCAGGACCCTGTAGAAGGATGTCCATGGCAGTGCCATTCATAATCATCCCAAACTGGAAGGTTATGCCAATAGTCTGATGCCAATGATCAGACTAACAGGCAGCGGGAAGGGTAACTTGTGGTCTCTCCACACAATGGAATACTACGTGCAAATAGGAACCCTGCTTTACGCAACAACATCCCGGGGGATTTACACAGACATAGGCTGGGAGAGCATATGCAGAAGAGCGTATTCTGTGTGATTCCACTTGCAAGGCTGGCAAAACTAGTCTCTGCCGATGGAGGCGAGGCTGCTGGCTGCCTGGGGCCGTGGGGAGGGAGGGCAGTGGCTGGGGCTGGGTCAAAGCATGAGAGGGCCTTCAAGGCAGAAGCATTTGGCACTGCCACTTTCCAAGTCTTTATTCTGCAGGGAAAACGCTTCTCAGGTTTCATCCCTGTTGTCTTAGCTTTCGGCTCTGTGCTCTGCTAAGTGGCTATGTCTGCTGTCTCTTTTCCAGCTCCCGAGAATGTGTGCATGTGTTCTCTTTTGCTATGCTCACTGTCCTTGTGAGTTAATTTTTTAAACCTGTTTTTAAAAACCCTCACAGTATTTCTCGTTGCTTTTGGGAAGGAGTGATATTTGATACCTTTTTTCAATTAGCCATCTTAATTTGGAATGTGATCATCTCCGTTTTCACGACTTCTTCCTGAGATGCATTTAACACCCTAGTCATACAAGCATCATGCTTACAAATAGACATTTAAATTAGCTATGTTCTTTAAAAACCTAGTTAACATTCATTCATATTATAATGATCCTTATGCTATTTTAAAGGGAAAACTTTCTGAGCTTTTTCTAAAATTTGAGATACGCAGTGAAGTTAGACCCTACATTTCCCAAAGCACTGCACACACACACACACACACCCCACACAGATGGTCATTTTTGGCTAGCATTTACTTTTTAGTTTTTATTTATATTGTTAACATTTTGGGAGATTACACAGTAAATCATTTCGGAAGTCACTTACACTTCAATCGGATTAAAAACAGACTATTTTTGAACTAAATAGGCAATTGATCAAACTCTAGTTCTTTATATTATTTACACCTAACAAGAGTCTATTCATCACATTGAGCTATAGTTGTCCAATATTGATATTGTCTTATTTAATAAGGCAATTTTATTTTTGGTTTCAGATACAAAACTGATATAGCTACCTATGTAGAATCCTCTCACCTTTTAGTCAGTAGTTCTCTGTCCATATCCCCCTGCCTTCCGCTAAGAGTGATCCAGTATCAACATTGTAGAAGCTCTTCGAAAACGATAACCTGGGGGGTCCAAATAGGTGATATAACTGAAGCCAGGATAAACGTTTATTTTCTGAGAAGCAGGGAACCTTCCTTGACTTTTGTCTTACAGTTCAGGACTTCTATCCATTGCACCAAAATCACCTCCTCTAAATCAGTCCTGGGAGTGTTATATGCACATAAGTCCAGGTTCTCATTTCTGTGGGGAAGGATATATGTAGTACATAAAAAGCTTTTGCCTACCTGAACTCACTCACTCGCGAGATTACTCCTCCGCATTTATCGTATGCACACCAGGCATTTCTGTGTCTCGCGGCAATGGCAATGAGCAGGAAAACCAAGGTCCCTGCTTTCCTAAAGTACACGTACTCTTTGTATAGTCAGAGTGTCTAAGTAACAAATAGGTAAGGTAATTTTTGATGGGGATAGAAAAAAAAATGTAGGTGCTCACGAGTGGCCTCTCTGAGAAGGGGAAGAAAGCCTTGAACGGGGCACTGTTTGCTGCAGAGCATCACCCAGACAGGCCCTCCAATCACGACCGAAGCAGCCGTCCTCCAGCCTCTGCGAGCCTTGCCCCTGACAGCCCTGCGCTGCAAAGGACTGTCTGCCCTGAGATCACACCGTTTGCCCCGGGCAGCTCTCACCCAGCGGTTGACGGGAGAGTGGGGAGATTCAGCAGCTTTGCCCAGTTCAGGGCCCTCCCACTTCCGAAGCTCTTTCTCGATTGGCTGAGGCCTTTGTTGCAACTACGAGACAGTTCCGTCTCTCCCTCTGCCTAATCCTGCTTCCGTTACTCCCCACCCCCACCCCCAGGTACGATCCCGAGTATTCCCAGTATACTTTGTGCACATAAATCTCCACTCTGAGTCAGCCTCCCAGGACAGCAAAATCATATGAACAAATAAACAACATACACATAGGGGGTTTGGCAATAATGTATGGCAAGTCAAAGTTAAGAAACGAAAAACAGTCCAGCACACATTTACTATTTACCGAAAACTGGTTTTCTGTTTTCTTTAGTACAGAATCAATACAGAGTTATATGAAAACTCTAGCAGCAAATATCATGCTGGGTTTCAAGCAAATCCTGCATCATGAGAGCTGGACTGATAATATGAGACTCATTATTTTTCCTGGAGAAAAAAAAAAAGAAAAGTCCCCCAAATCTGCATGTATCAGATAAGTTTAGAATTGGTCTTTGCCTTTTTTCTTCCTTCCTCCAGAATAACTCTAAGTTGAAGGCAACTATTTGTGATTAAGGCTTATATTACAACTGCTAGAGTTTAAGCCAGTAAAGTAAATCCCAGTCTACATGGCGAAAGTGCATTTGCTCATTCCTTTCAGCTAAAGAACACGAATGAGTGTATACCCTTCTAGGTTTTACTGTCTCGGATTTTACTGTCTCATTACCTCCAGACTTTACCGTCACTCACTCCAGGCTTTGGCAGAGATGGAGAGTTAAGCACAATTCCCTGAGCAGTAGTTGTAAACCAAGCCCTTTCTCAAGACTGGTTGCAACAGATTAGTGGGTTTAGAATACTTCAGTGGAGGACTGCAGACCTAGGTATAAGAGACAAGCAAATACGTAATTGTAACAGTGTTGAAAGCTCAAGGACACTGTGACCAAAACCAACAGAATCAGCCACCCCAGCCCACTAAGAAGATTTGGCATGCCCCTTCCCTTCTGCCCACCCAAGCCCTATTATGCAGAAACAAGTAATAAATGAAGGCAACGAACTAAGAAATCTGGAGGAAACAACTCCATGGAAGCACCTGTGGAGGTAGGATAGAGATAGTGAATGAAAAGAACGGGAAAGCAGCTAGTGGAAAAAGTAGCTCTACGATTTTGAACTGGGTCACCTTAGTGTTCTTTGAGAGACGTAGTCAAGGGTCACATTAGTTTTAATTACTTCCGATGGATCAGTTCTTTGACTGCGACAGCATGCTGACATTGGGCAACCTGGCGCCTTTGGATTCACTCAGGTTACAAGAGAACCACATATGGAAGGTGTGTAGGACACGATGGGGAGGAAGGATTAGAGGAAAAGCCAAGAGGTGCAAGTCAGGTGTGCGAGCGCGAGCAGCAGCAGACGCAGAGAGCGTAAAGATACAACTCAGCTTCCTGGTCATGTCTCAGGCCAGATGCAGAGGAAGAGCAGGACAATAACGAGTAAATTAGCCCAGCAATGACCAAAGACTGTTTTATTCCCACCTACTCTTTAGAAAACCACATATCTGAACATAGGTGTCCTGGCAACACTCCAGGCTTAGCAGAAGCAAAGCCACCTACAGATAGTGGCACCGTTAAAGTGCAGGTGAGACTAACCTATGCAAAGGCGATTGCTAAATCAAAGGTGTTCCCTAAAGCATTTATAAGCCTGACCTGATAAAGTCAGATTTTGTTCTTCCACTGGAGAAGTAACCACTCTGTAAATACCAAAAACTTTGCTTGTTCTCATCAGAGAAGTAAGACGAAGCAAAGATCCTATCGCTAGAGGAGGCTTAAACTGCCCAAACAGGGCCCCGGGCTTCCATCCCAGCTGTATTTAATGACATCAGGGGACCAAGATAATCACTCTTCCTCCTCTCTTTGGCTTATTTTACCAGCCCTGGGACTTTCCAAAAGCCAATCCTTTCTACTTTTGTCCAGTAACACTTGCTTATGCTGAACTGACACATTCAGACAGTTTTTCTCCTCCTCGGAATTTTTCTTTCCAGGTCCCTGTTGTTTGAAAATTATATTCTTCTAATGTACATTTACCTTTCATTTTCATAAGTCAAACTTCATTCACACTCTAATCTACATTTAGTCACCCAAGCAAGAAACCAGGGGGTCCTTCTTGCCTTGCCTCTCTCTTTTCTAGGACTTTTTTGGTTATGGGACTTAACCTAAATCTCTCGGATTCGTCCCCCTTCTCCCGCAGATCTAGGCCTTCACCCCTTCTGTCTGCATGGTTGCTACGCCGCACCACGTGCTTGCTCTTGTCGTCTCAGCCATGTCACGGCCCATTTTGAAATCCTGTAATGCCCTACAGGGGAACATCTCAGCTCTCAAGCATGGCACACGGGTCTTTTGGCCCAGTCCCTGTTGGCGGTCCCTGTGTCGGCTCCACCTTTTTCTATACACACCCCTCTGTGAGTCAGCAATACTGAACCTCTGGAAATTCCCCGAATGCACCGCGCTCCCTCCTGAGCTCCATGCCGTTGTGCATGTCTGGACCTCGATTATTGCCTTCAGGTCACAGCTCAAAACCGCCCCTAATCACCCAGGTGGACTTGGGAGTTTCGTCCTGAACACCTCCTGCCCCTTGTTCACCCTTCCCCTACAGCACTTGTCATCCGGCACTGTCATGACCTGATTGTGCGCCAGAGTTCTTACTGCACTGTGGCCTCCCTAGGGACACAGACAGCAGGGTCCGTGCTATAGTTGTAGAATGAGTAGATAAACAAAGCAGAAGGGGGGGGGGTCACTTTGAGCATAAAGAGTGGTTTTATCACAGGCCCAAAGCCTCAGTTTAGAGTCCCCCAGAGATGAGCGGTGACACATCCAATGATGGCTTAAAGTTGTCCTTATGTCTTGCAGGAACCAAATCTAGGCAAACGATCTCTGACATGAACTTCTGTTTGGCTTTTGTTTGACTCTGTTAGATTGTTTTTATGGTCTTGTGTTCCTTGCTCCTATTTTCAAATTATCCTTTTTTTAAAAAAACCTCTAATAAAAACATATCTTATACTGGATGAAGCAATCAAAATAGAAACCCTCAGTCACCAGGGTTGGACCTATTCTTTCAGAATAAATCACTCTCCAGGATTTCTTTTTTCACTTTTTTTTTCCTTCTATAGATTTCTTGCCAACTCAGCGACTCATTTACCACGGTGGTTGTTATGTATGATTTACCTTTTGTGCCCATTCCATTGGGAGCAACCTCAGGATAGCTAATCAGTAAGCTTGCCCTCCACTTATTCTTGTAGCGGACCCAGAATATCATGGTCATGGGATGGACACATGACACAGACTGAGACGATCTTAGTCTCAGGCTCTCTGGGCCCAAGTAGCCAAAGTAATCTTGGAAAAAAAAGAAAAGTTGGAGGCATCACATTTACTGATTTCAAACTACATTACAAAACTATAGTAATCAAAACAGTATGGTGTTTGCATGAAAAAAGATACGCAAATCAATGGAGCAAAATAGAGGACCCAGAAATAAACTCATGCTTATATGGGCACATAACTTACAACAAAAGAACCCAGAATTTGCAATGTGGAAGGTTAGTCTCCTCAATAAATGATACTGAGAAAATTGGAAAGCAACATGCAAAAGAATGAAACTGGTCACTATCTTACACAACTTATGAAAATCAATTCAAAATGGATCAAAGACTTAAACTTTTAAGACCTGAAACCATAAAACTCCTGGAAGAAAATACAGGGACTACATAAAACTAAAAGACTTCTGGACTTCTGGCCAAGGTGGAGGCATAGGTAGATACACTTTGCCTCCTCACACAACCAGGAGAAGGACAACAACAAATTTAAAAGCAAAAAACAACCAGAACTTCCAGAAAATCAAACTGTATGGATGTCCGATAACTAAGAAGTTAAAGAAGAAGCATTCATCCAGACTGATAGGAGGAGTGGACACAGGCAGCAGGGGCGGAGGGGATGTGCAGCAAAGTGGTGACTGGAGGACCAGCAGGCGAGGTGGTGGCTGGTGACTGAGAGGTCCCACATTTGCATGCGGATAAACTGAGGCGGACAAGATTTCTGGCCAAGATGAAGGTGAAGGTAGATACATTTTGCCTCCTCACACAACCAAAAGAAGGATAACAAAAGATTTAAAAACAAAAAACAACTAAAACTGCCAGAAAATCGAACTGTATGGTAGTCCAACAACCAAGGAGTTAAAGAAGGAACATTCATCCACACTGGTAGGAGGGGCAGAGATGGAGACAGGAAGCCAGGGCAGAGGGGACATGGCAAGGCTGCAGCTGAAGGACCGGGCGGGTTAGATGCAGCTGCTGGTCCCACACTGATGTACAGATAAACTGGGAGGAACAAAAGGGGAGTGAGACAGCCTGCACAACCCAGGGTTCCAGTGCAGGAAAAGGAAGCCTCAAAACCTCTGGCTGTAAAAACCTGTGGTGGTTGCAGCAGCAGGAGAAACTCCCAACCTCAGAGGAGAGTTCTTTGGAGGGACTGACAGGGTCCTAGAACATACACAAACCCACCCACCTGGGAACGAGCACCAAAAGGGCCTAATTTGCTTGTGGGTAGCAGAGGAAGTGACTCAAAGCTGGCCACGAGCCAAGCAAGTGGCATTGTTCCCTCTTGGACCCCTCCCCTACATACAGAGCCACAAAGCAGCACATGGGTTGCCCTGCCCTGGCAAATACCTAAGGCTCCGCCCCTTACAATGGAACAGGTGCGCCAGATACAAAAATATATATATATGGCTCAAACAAAAGAACAGATCAAAGCTCCAAAAATAGAACTAAGCAATGAAGAGAGAGCCAACCAATCAGATGCAGAGTTCAAAACACTGGTAATCAGGATGCTCAGAGAATTGGTTGAGTGTGGTCACAAAACAGAGGAAAAAGTGAAGGCTGTGTAAAGTGAAATAAAGAAAAATACACAGGGAACCAACAGTGAAGGGAAGGAAACTGGAGCTCAAATCAACGATTTGGAGTAGAAGGAAGAAATAAACATTCAACTGGAACGGAATGAAGAGAACAAGAATCCAGAAAAATGAGAAGAGGCTTAGGAACCTCTGGGACACTTTTAAACGTTCCAACATCCAAATCATAGAGGGACCAGAAGGAGAAGAGGAAGAGCAAGACATTGAAAACTTATATGAAAAAATAATGAAGGAGAACTTCCCCAATCTGGCAAGGGAAATAGACTTCCAGGAAGTCCAGGAAGCTCAGAGAGTCCCAAAGAAGTGGGATCCAAGGAAGCACACAGCAAGGCACATCATCGTTACATTACCCAAGATTAAAGATAAGGAGAGAGTCTTAAAAGCAGGAAGAAAAAAGGAGACAGTTACCTGCAAAGGAGTTCCCATGAGACTTTCAGCTGATTTCTCCAAAGAACCCTTCCTTGCACTCCAGAAGGAAGGGGCTGGAAAGAAGTATTCAAAGTCATGAAAGACAGGGCCTACATCCAAGAATACTCTATCTGGCAAAGCTATCATTTAAAATGGAAGGGCAGATAAAGTGCTTCCCAGATAAGATAAAGTTAAAGGAGTTCATCATCACCAAGCCCTTATTATATGAAACGTTAAAGGGAGTTGTCTGAGAAACAGAAGAAGATCCAAACTATGAACAGTAAAATGACAACAAACTCACAACTATCAACAACTGAACCTAAAAAAAAAAACAAAAAAACTAAGCAAACAACTAGAACAGGAACAGAATCACAGAAATGGAGATCACATGGAAGGTTATCAGTGGGGAGGTGGAGAGTGGAGAATGGAGGAAAAGGTACAGCGAATAAAAAGCATAAATGGTAGACACAAAATAGACAGGGGGAGGTTAAAAACAGTATAGGAAAGGGGGAAGCCAAAGAACTTATATGTATGACCCATGGACATGAACTAAGCGGGGAGGGGATGCTGGTGGGAGAGGGGTGTAGGGCAGAGGAGAATAAAGGGGAGAAAAAATGGGACAACTGTAATAGTATAATCAATAAAATATACTTTAAAAAAAAACTTCTGAATGGCAAAAGAAACCATCAACAAGATGAAAAGGCAACCTCTACAGAATGGGAGAAAATATATGCAAATCATATATCTGATAAGGGGTTAATATCCAAGATACATAAAGAACTATACACTTCAATAGGGAAAAAAAAAATCCAATGGGAAGAATTAAAAATGGGTAAATGAACTGAATAGATATTTTTACCAAGAAGACATGCAAATATCCAACAGGCACATGGTGCTCAACATTGCTAATCACTAGGGAAATGCAGATCAAAACCACAATGCCACATCACTTCACACCTGTTAGAGTGGCTATCGCCAAAAAGACAAGAGATAACAAGTGTTGGTGAGGATGTGGAGAAAAGGGGACCTTTGTGCATTGTTGGTGGGGGCATAAGTTGGAGCAGCCTCTATGGGAAACTGTATGGAAGTTCCTCAAAAAGCTAAAAATAGAACTATGATATGATCCAGCAATTCCACTTCTGTGTACATATCCGAAAGGAAAGAAGTCACTATCTTGAAGAGACACCTGCACGCGCATGCTCACTGGAGCTTTATTCACAGCAGCCAAGACCGGGAAACAACGCAGGCATCTGTCCATCAACAGATGACTGCATAAAAAAAAAATGTGAACATATACCAGAATATTATTCAGCCATAAGAAAGAAAGAAATCTTGCCATTTTCAATAACGTGGATAGACCTTGAAGGCCTTATGTTAAGTGAAATAAGTCAGGCAAAGAAAGACAAATACTATGTGATATCACTTATATGTGGAATCTGAAAAAAAATTAACTCAGAAAAAGCAATCAGATTTGCAGGTAGCAGAGGTGGGGAGGAAGGGAGGAGAGGGTGAGATTGGATGAAGGGGGTCAAAAGATACTAACTTCCCATTATAAATAAGTATTAGTGATGTAATGTACAACATGATGACTGTAGTTAACACTGCTCTATGGTGTATATAAAAGTTGCTAAGAGAGTAAATGCAAAGAGTTCTCATCTCAAAGAACATTTTTCCTTTTTCTTTTTTTGTAGCTATATGAGATAATAGATGTTAATTAAATTCCCTGTGGCAATCATTTCAAAAACTTCTGCTAAAGTGTAGATCTGAAAAGTTTGCATAACAAGAAAAAAATTGTAGTTAATGTGAGGGTTTGGGTGTTAACTAAACCTATTGTGATAATCATTTCACAATTCACATGCATCAAATCATGATGTTGTACACCTGAAACTACTATAGGGCAATTATGTCTCAATAAAACTTATGGCAGCAGAGGGCAGGGGGATGTAGAATAGTTTGAAAGTTCTTTTTTTAAGGCTTCGGGACACTTGAGACTATTTCAAAACTTTTTTTTTTTTGCAATCTCAGGAAATATGTGTGTGTGTGTGTGTGTGTGTGTGTGTGTGTGTGTGTGTGTATCAAGGGTTAAAAATACACAGATGTTTAAAAAACACCCAACAACTATAATAAAACTCTAAACTACAATATAGTATATGTGTAAAAAAGTCTCTCTTGGATTTATCTAAAGGAACCCAAAACACTAATTTGAAAGAATATATGCACTCCTATGTTCATTGCAATATTATTTACAATCGCCACGATATGGAAGCCACCCAACTGACCATCCATAAACGAGTGGATAAAAAAGCTATGGTACATATATTTAATGAAATATTACTCAGCCATAAAAAAGAATGAAATCTTACCATTTGCAACAGCATGGATGGACCTAGAGGGTGTTATGCTCATTGAAATAAGTCAGTCAGAGAAAGACATATACTGTATGATTTCACTTACATGTGGAATCTAAAGAAAACAAACAAAATTGAAACAGGCACACACACAGAGCAGACCGGTGGCTGTCAGAGGGGAGAGGGGCTGGGAGCTTGGGTGAAAGAGGTGAAGGGATTAAGAAATACGATTGGTGCTTACGAGATAGTCACAGGAATGTCGAGTGCAGCACAAGGAATATAGGCAATGAACCTGTGTATGGTGCCAGTGGGCACTGGAAATATTGAGGGGAACACTATGTAAAGTATACGAGTGTCCAGCCAGTAAGCTGTACACCTGAGAACAGCACAAAAGAAAATTGAAAGAAAAGCAATAAATTTTTAAAAAATAGTATCAATCACAAAAATGTGAATAGTACCGATTCGAGAGGCAAGTGGAAAGCCCCCACGATAAGGCGAGCAGTGTCGGCCCCGGTGTGATTTGCAAGGGACGCCCAGGGCTCTCAACGAAAAAAATGGAAGAACCACTGAGCAATTTCTGAGTGAAGCGATTCGGCCATCAATCTAGAAGGTGTTTGCCTCGTTTAACTGTCTTTGGGTGAGGAATAGAGCATTGTGTAAGTCCAGGAGCCCGTTCTGCGCAAACGTTCATATTTTACATAAACTACAACAAAATGTACTTCGATTCATGTTACAGAGTAAGAAAGAGGAGCAGCAGAGTTGATGATCCTAAACAAGAATCCGAAATTCCATCACTTATCACGGGCTCTGAGCTAAGGAGGATTTTGGTCCTCCAGGAACTTATGGCGATGCCTAGGGCACTTTGGGGTTGTTACAACCTGAAGAAGAGTGACCCTGGCATCTCGTGTGTGCCATCTAGACCAGGAACGCTGCTAAACGTCCCACAATGCACAGGACAGCCCAACAATATAGCACTGTCTGGAGCCAAATGTCAATAGTGTCCGTGTTGAGAAACTCTGCTTTGGGTGAGCTGTTTGGAGAACCAATTATTTACCTTTCCTGATAGTTTATGGCTTAGGCTAATTGCATTGGATCCCAATATGTCAGCTTGGGAAACACAGAATCATATATCTCATACTGTCCTTCAAATCGGTGGGAGAACAAGGTTTCCCATAATAGGAGTTTACTGCATTAAGCTTTGTTGCAATCCGTAAAGGTTAACCAACTAATAACATGTGTGTGTGTGTGTGTGTGTGTGTGTGTGTGTGTGTGTGAGAGAGAGAGAGAGAAAGAGTGTGTGTGTGTGTGTGTGTGTGTGTGTTTTAGAGGGAGTTACGTAAAAATACTGCGGAAGCAATTTGATGTTCCACTTTTTTTTTTCTGGATAAATTAAGGCTTGGATGATAAACTTACTGATAATTTTGGTTTGATTTTCTTAACATGTCCTAGGACCCATGAGAGATTAGGATAAAATTGCTATGGAAACCTGAAATTAATAAAATGTGTGCATGGAATTACAGGGTCTTTGGTTTTGTTTTTCTGCTTTTTTTTTTTTTCCAAGTATGGCACTAGGATATAATTTTTTTCTGGCACACATGCTTAACTCTTCTTTGATGGGTAATTTTTCACCTCAAATACTTCAAAGGACTTTCCTACCCTGTCTACAACTAGAAAAGTTGTAACCTGTATTTTCAGAGACTTGGAAATGTGAACAGCATCCAGCTGCAGGAGTGAAGTGGGAATGGATTGATCACAGTTTGAAAAATCGAGCTAGACTGACACAGTCTCCAGCCAAGAAATGGAGTTGACTCAACCGTCCCGGCGGTATCATGAGCTATTAGAGATGAAGCGTCTCCCTGGCTGCAGAGTAAGTATTCCGATGACCCCTTCCTTCCATTTCCGGAGACTTCTCAGAAATGGAAATGCACAAGGGGAGAAAATGTAATAAACGCACTCCCTTGGTGAGAGCAGAGGAAAAGTCCGGCAGTAAGAAACTACGTGAGTTCATTTAAAATGCTTTAAACCACTCTTCCCAGCGTCATCACATTCTTTTAAATGCAAACTCAAAGCAAAAACAGAAAAAGAAAGCTTATCTCAGGTTGTCTTTTACGACAGCAGTGTGGGAGGATTAATAAGTGTTGAGATTTTCTGAAGAATAAACGCACTTTTCAGAGTGAATAAAAGTAGTTCTAGTGGATACAAACACTATTTCGTCAACACAGGTCTGAGCTTCCCCTCAGGTGGGCACAGAGGTAAGGACGGCAGCCAGGGAGCTGGTTGGCTGTCCCGCAGCAGCGTGCGCGGCCGTCCAAGGGCTCAGGCTTCAGGCAAACACACCGTTGTACCTTCTCCAGCTCCACGCTCCCTTTTCCTACTGTCTTCTCCCTTCTAACCGAGTTGATGTTTAAGAAGTGAAGCTGGGAGAGCTTGCTGCAAACAGCCATGTACAACCTCCTACACATAGATTTTGGAGGTAAATAGAAGAGGGAAGTTTTTTGGACCTCTGGTCCACCTCCTGATGATGTCTGTGCCTTGGACCTACATTTCCCTCTCTCCTGAGACTCTGTTGTCAGATAGGATAGGGCTTCCCGGTTGATTCTAGGTGATTTAAGCCTGTGGTCTCAGAGAAAGGACCCCTGGAGCTCTTTTTTTCTTTTATCTTCATGATTTGGTGTCATTAAAACATGCTTAAGATGCTTCCAGACTACACCAGCCTCCCATTTGCTTAATTTGGTGTGTAGCTGCAGATGATTCGAGATCGTCCAAATTCCCTCCCTTATAGTGTTTACTGGCATGTAGCATTCAGACTTCTGCATGTACCTTCCCAGGACTTTTTCAAGTGCTAAATTCACTTACCTGGGGATTGTTCCAAGTTAGGTATAGTCCAGTAAGATCTGCCGGGTGTGACTGAGGCTGGCCTTGGGCTGAACATCTCAGTCATCTAAAGCATTTGCGAAGCTCCAGTACATTCTATTTTATTGCTCATCTGTCTCTTCTTTAATCGTTCTTGAAACTGAGACGTCTGGATTCATTAAGTCGTTTCCTCCACTCGGGAGAAAATTGAATTGGATGAAACTGGGGAAGGGGGTGAGTGCTATCTCCTGCCTACTTGTAAGGAAAGCCACAGATAACGCAGCAGAGTGGCTAGAACCCATATAACCGACTTAGACTTTTTTGTGTCTTTTCTATTATGATAGAATCCATATGCCATAAAATCCACCATTTTAAAGTATACAGTTAAATAGTAATCTACATATTCACAAGGTTGTGCAACCATCGCCACTGTTTAATCCCTGAACATTTTCATCATCCTAGACATATTTTGACCTTAAAAAAGTACTTTTGCTTTGTAATGGCTCGTGAGGGAGATGGTACGGTAGACAGAATAAGGCACCCCTTCCCCTGCTGTGTCTGCACCTAATCCCCAGAGCGGGCAAACAGTTTAGGTTAAATTCCATAAAAAAAGAGAGATTAAGATTGCAGATGAAATTAAAGTTGCTAATGAGCTGAAGTTGACATGGGGAGATCATCCCAGGTTATCTGGGATGGGCCCCGTGTGGCCACAAGGGTCCTTAACAGTAAGAGAGAGAATCAGGAGAGTGATTGTCAGAGTCAGAGAAGGAGACGCGATGCCGGAAGCGGAGGTCAGAATGCTGAGCAGATGGGGGCCGGCGTGGCCAGGAGCCAAGCAGTGCGAGTGACCTCCAGGGGCATCGCAAGAAGAGAGTCTCCCCTAGAGCCTCTGGGAGGGATGCGGCCTTGCCAGCATGTTGATGTTAGTCCAGCGAGACCCATTTCCAACCTCTGACCCGTAACATAGTGCGTTTGTGTTGTTTCAAGCCACAAAGTTTCTGTTAACTTGTCATAGCAGCCACAGGACACTGGGACAGGGGGAGGATGGTGGGTGGGAGAGCAAGGGAAGGAGGAAGAGAGAGAGGAGAGACACCGTCAGGTACTGTGTGCATGGCCAGCCCCTTTGGTGATGTCCCAGACCCAGAACGGGCTTTGTCCTTTTACTTGGTCCTGCTGGCCTTTGAAAGAGTGGTGGAGAGTAGACGCGCTTTGCTCATTCGTAGAGCATTTGTTTTGCCTGATTAGAGTTCAGGAACTGCACTCATGGTGATGTAGAGGGACTCGAATTTTGACTGGTCTTCAAAGTTGACGGAGTCAGGAAGCTGCTGGGGAACGGAGCTCGTTAACCCAGGAGACAAAGCGCTGCACCCCTGCATCTCCTCCGGCTGACTCCACTTCCGGCGAAGCTAAAGGCACAAGGAAACTGCTTGACCCCAAAGACTCAGGTAAGGAACTTGATTTTAGTGCTGGGACTCAGTTTTGCATATCGACTCTTTAAAACCTCAAGTCTGGCAAGCTTCAAAAGGGGAAGGAACATGAATACTAGTGTAATGTGCTTCTCATTTCTTTTGGATGAAATGTTTGTAAAATTCGGTTAGTTTTTTTCGAAAAGCAAAAAATGAAATTAACCTTGAAATTACTTTTTCGTATTCACTTTATAAAATGTGTTAACTATTCAGTCATGTTTTGAGATACCTTAACTGCTAGTATTTTGGCAACAGCTGGAAACGCAACAGAGAAGAAAAGAAAGCTAATTTCTCCTAAATGTTGATTTGACTGCAGCTTTAATTTTGTCTTTGACGCTGTGGTAAAGACTGCCTCATCGCACTACCTTTGATGTGGCTTCTGAACTGGGAGCCCTGTGCAGAGCTCAGAGCTAGTGTCTCTGATCCAAAAATCCTCAGCCAGAGGGCTATGCTGTTGCCTTTGGGATTAGAGGGCATAACAGGTGGTTATTTTCACAAGCTGCCAGTCTGCAACGGGGTCATACTGTTAAGCTGTCTCCCAAGTATCCCACAGTGCTGGGGCCCTGGGGTCCCATTGGATGCCCAACGGTACTGACTTAAGCACTTCATTGGAAGGGTATGGGGATTTGTCACAAATCAAAGGAAGAGCTGCAGGGACTCAGGCGGCTTCAAGAATCTCAGCACTTGGAACTAGAAACTGTATACCTGCGAAGGCCCCTCTTTTCTTCTATGTCACTCTTTCCCAACCCACCTCTAATGTTCGCTGGTCTCTGCTTGGCTTCCACCTCTCCAATAGTAAACAGGCTTTTGCCCCATGGAAGGGGGAGAACGAGTGCCAGAAATTCTGGTATTGTATCCTCGCAGCTCAAAACCAAGCAGGGAGAGAAATCCCCTTCCCCTACTGGCCCCAGTTAGAAGGATCCTGGGGAGGGTCTCTGATTGCCCCCATTCAGGGCAGATGCTCAGCCCGGACCAGTCATGGGCCCAGAGAGATTGGAGACTAAAACTGCCCCAGCCTGTGTCATGTCCATCCCATGGTCGGGACACTCTGGACCTGTTACAAGGATACATGGAGGGCAGGCTTGTTGATTTGATGACCTAATGACACTCCCAATGCAGTGAAGACAAAAGCTAAACAACACACAATGACCACCATGGTGAGTTGCTGAGATGACAAGAAAGGACGGAATCTACAGAAGCCACAGTCAAAGCGGAAGAAGGAATCCTGGGGAGTGACTTAGCCTGAAAGAATGTATCCAGCCCTGGTGACCAAGAGCCTCAAGGCTTACCCTCAAACAAACACACAGAAGACTTGCAGGCACCCAGGCCAGCAGCACCAGAGCTGTGTAACCTCAGAAGGATGAGGGAAGAAAAAGGTTTCCAGAACCCGAAAGGAGAAAGATTCTTAAAGAGTAGGCCGCCTCAGGAGAAGCAAGGATCTTGGTTGAGTAACATAGACCTTGTAGGAAAGAATCCAAGTGAATAGCTAGCCTCAACTCACTCTCTTTCTCTGATCACTAGTGAGTAGGCGTCAAACCTTCCTGGTGCCAGCGGGCTTGGGAACCCTGTTGAAATAATGGATTAGCCACCTAGGACGGAGTATAAGGAAGATCTGTAGGAGCAAACGGAAGACATTTCAGCACGTATAGGTCCCAACTGGCCTGCTTCTAACCTTTTCCTCATTCCTACCTTCACAGAATGATCTTTCAATATAAAATTCACTTCTTACCACAACACTGATTAAAGCCCTTCAAGTCTTCCCATATTAGGGTTCCACAATAAACACTTTCCATTCTGTGTCTTTCAAGGTTCTCTCAACATAATTTGGATCTTACCCATCTCTCCATTCACCGACTTTCACTTTTTCCATAAGGTCTTTATACTTACTGTTCCATCTTTTGGGGAATCTCTTCCTTTACTTTTCACATGTCCCCTTTCTTTACAGTCACCAGATCTCAACATAAATATCACCTCCTCAGAGAAGTCTTCCATGAACACCCAACTGCAATGCTTGGTTATTTCCTTACCACCTAATACAGTGTACATTTATGTTATTTATCCACTTGTCTGCTTGCCCATTGTCTGTCTTGCCTACTAGAACCTAAGACCCATGACAACGAGGAATTTTCTTACCTCGTTCACCCTTGTATCCCCAGTTACTAGCATGACGCATGGCACAAAGCAGGTACTCAGGAATTATTTGTTAAATGAATGAATGAATGAGTGGCTCCTGGTCAAAAGAGTCATTTTCTGTATCTCGTACTATCTGCCCATTATTTATTAATGTTATTAATTTCTCATGATGCACTTCTGTCACCATGGTGGTGCGGGTACTCAGTAGTCATCTACTTAGTATGTTTAAAATTGACCAAGACTCATTAGAAATCGCAGCACCTTAGAACCCTCCAAGTCGAGGACATGCAGCATAGCTCTAGAGGCAGAATTCTTGGAAGGGGAGACTGAGCAAGCATAACCCTTTGCTTGGGTTTTAAAGAAGCAGAGCAGAAGCTCAGACACAGGGCTCTTCAGTAACTTCCTAAGGAAAAATAGAGGAATGTTTGCAGGCTTAGAACACCTGCTGCTGAGAACAGGGAAGTGTGTGTGTATTCTTTGATTTGTGTGAAATCCCAGCTTCACACTAAAATGTTATCACAGGGTCAGTAAAGGGCTCCTTTCCTTCCCAAACAATGAGCATGCGGAAGGGGAGAGGAAGTCCCTTGGGCTACTGCGTAGGAAGCCAGTCATAGAAAGTGGCAATATCAGAACTGCTACAAGTCAGCTTGTTCGACCAGCAGCCCACAGATCCAAAGCAGTGACGATCACGGAAGCTGGGCCTGGAGGACATATCTTAACCAGGTACACAGACAACTGATTAGCAATGCAATGACAGTCTTTAGTCAAATGCACTTCACTCTTTGAACCACAGCACAAAAAAAAAACAAAAAAACCTCAAAATATAATAAAACAAAATACCTTTTTAATATTTCACATGCTTACTTCATACAAATGTAGAAGCCTAAATGGTACATATTACTGTCACTAAAGAGAATAGATACAGAGTGAGTTATCGGTTTTCTGGTCAGTCCCATTACCCATAGGAAGTCATTAAATAGATCCCTGCGTACCGTGGGCACTGGTACTAACCTGGGCAGACAGACTCTTTGCCTTGAATCCTAAGGTAGTTCTAATCATGCCATGCCCTTGGACACCTCTAATTATCACAGAGTTCCCCGTGCTGAAGCTGACTGCTCTGAGGAACATCTAACACAGGTTGACGGTTATTTGTCAAAACCTCTTGACTGAATGCAGAGGGATGCTTGGTTCCTTCACAGCAGAGGCACTTTCCAGACGTCTGGAAGAAGAGCAGGGATGTCGACTTTTGGTTTTCTATTTATTCTGGACAGGGTGAAGGCAAACCTTGAACTCTTATACCTCGGCTCATGTTCTACAGTCTTCATGGAATATTCAGACACTGGAGGCTCAGAAGGACATAGGACTACTAGTACCCTTTGGGAACTCCAGCGGAAATTTCCTGACTAACTTCCCAAGTCTATAATTTCCTCCAGAGGGACAGATGTCATTGTCTTCCGACTTGATTCCAGTCCAAACAAAGCCTTTGGGAAGAACATAATGTGGTTCTTAAAGTTTTAAGTGGTCAAAATTACATGCAAGATTTTGAGTCCAAGTTAGCTTGGCCTATCTTTTCATTCATTCTCCATTGATTAAGTCATTCACTCAGTTGGCTGATCAACAGATACATACTGTGAGCTGCTTTATCTGCAATAAGAGATCTAAAGAATAATGGACAACCTCCATTTAAGCGGGAAAATTGTAAACATCATGCACACCACAAGGCCATGTATGAGCATGGAGATTGCTGTTGATTCAGCCAATGGAGAGACAACTGTGTATAGAGCAATCAAGGAAGAAATGATAACGGGGCTCAGCTTGAACAGGCGATTAACACATGAATACAGAGAAAACCAGCAGACAAACGAGATGCGGAAGAGCACTAAGCCATGAATGCATGGCCAGACCTGCTGCAGGGTGTCCTGGTATGGGCATAATGGAGGACATCATTATGGAAATGTGTGTTGGAAATGGGATGGAAGTCCTTGAATGCCAACTTGGACTTAATCTTTCAAGTAACAGGAAAGTTCTAAATGTTCTTGAGTAATGGAATTATAATATCTTTGAACTGGAAATGCCTTTAGAGTTCTAAGTCATGCTTTTGAAAAACTTAATATGAAAATGCTGGCTGGCTGGATGAGAGGACAGATAGCCTGAAGGTGAGGAGGTGAGAGACAGGTGGCAGGGGTGTCCAGCTTGTGGCCCGCAGGCCACACGCAGCCCAGGATGGCTATGAATGTGGCCCAACACAAAATCGTAAATTTACTTAAAACCTTTATGTTTGCTCATCAGTTTTCGTTAGTGTTGTATATTTAACGTGTGTCCCAAGACAACTCTTCTTCGAGCGCGGCCCAGAGATGCCAAAAGGTTGGACAGCCCTGATGGAGTGTTAACTTCGAAAGTCAAAAGGAGGAGTCTGGTATGAGAGAAAATAGGAAGTGAGACTTGACAGGTCTCACTGACTGATGTAAAGAAAAAGGAAGCAACTCAAAACTTTCCGCCGTAGGTGAGCACACACCGCTAGAGAATTCTATCGGGAGAAGGAGGTGTCGATAATGATGTCACAGCCAAGTTCAGCTAAGGTGAACAGGATATCCAAGTGCCTTTCCACTAAGGGGTTGGAGATTTATGACTGGAATTCAGAGATGTTCAAAACTAGGGAAGCGGACTTGGAAGTCATTTGTATAGAGGATTCTGCCAGTACTTAAATCACGGTCTGAGAATAGCCACTGACTTCTGAGAAGCCACAGATATTGTGGCTCTATTATGTGGACACACAAGAAAGTCATTCCCTATGTTTTTGTTATCCTGAGAGAGAGAACAGTAGGCAGAGTATATTCCACAATTTGTACATTCCCTTAGAAATCACAATAAATATAATAAACTTGATATGTATAATGTGGAACACTAAGGCCAATTCTTATTTGCCTTTGCATTCTCTGTGGCTCTCACTCAGTAAGTGGCCCCCAAAATACCTGATGACTAATTAAAATGGAATCTAGCTTTTAAGATAATTAATATACCTTTAAATGGCACCGGGAAGGGTTTACAATGCTCAATTTTTATCCTAAGCACCTTTTGTTGCAAATATAGTAAAAAGCCTATTGAAGTTGGAAAAACTCTGGTAATGTTGTTTTTTTTTTAAACAAAAGGAATGAAAAAGATAAGACTTTTTCCTTTTGTTCCTTAATTAGTCACTAGTAACAGTTTTTGAAACAAAAAAAAAATCACTTTTGAATCATTATTGTCCTTGTAAACCTTCTAAGGCAGTCCTTAAAGCTATGCCCTAAAATTTAGCACTTAGTTTTATATTCTTTTTCTTTGTCCTCTAAATCATAGAACCAGATTTTTAGAACTAGAAAAACCTTAGTGCTTATCCATTTTTAAATGTAAAAATTGAGAATGCTAAAAGCTCTTTAACATCTACAGGTCTTATCTCCTACGTCTTATCACTAAACTTCAAACTGTATGTTCATAAAATCTACATTGTTTGCTTGTTTGAAATCCCCCATGTTAGTAGAGTGTTCAATACACAGTATTTAACAAATACTTGTTGACTTATACATGAGTCTGCCAAATAACCACGGAACATATGCACACTACATACACACACACCCCATCCGTTATAACTTGCTCAAAATAGAGGTCAGAAAACCTGTTTTTTTCTGCATTAATTAAATCATAGAAAAATACTGGTGTCAGTGAAGGTCCTATCCTTTATGGAGAGCAAGGTGGCAAAGTAAAACACTGTGGTTACCCGGCCTGCTGCGGCTCTGTGGGTCGGGCACCATCCTGCAAAGCGAAGGCTGGCGGGTGGATGCCCTGGGCAGGGCACGCGCCGGCTGGGGTGGGGCGTGCTGGAGGCAGCCAGTCGATGTTTCTCACATCAGTGTCTTTCTCCCTCTCGTTTCCCCACCCTTCCCCTCTCTCTAAAAATAAATAAATAAAATCTTTAAAATAAAAAGTAGGAACTTGTCTGAAAACATTGCCAGGATTGAAAAGATAAGTTAATAGTAAGTGATTAGGTTTACACTAAGTAGTCATTGGAATATTTTGCCCATATATGCCGTTTACCATTTTTATATTTTAACTTACTAGTGCCTACACAGAGACCTACCTAAAGATTACTCTAGAAGTCAAGATGTAGGGAAAGCCTCAAAATGTCTAGATCCCTGTGAACTATCAAACAGGCTGTGAAAACAATACGTAAACTTTGGATACATCCTTTTGTAATTTTGCTCCGACACAGGAGTGAACAGACCAGCAGAAGCACCAGGTGGATAGTGTCTCAAAGCGATACTCAGTCACAACGGCAAAACCAGTGGCTGTCTCCGGCATAAGGCCAGGCTTCTCTCACCTCCCACAAAGGCGTGCATCCGACAAAATGAAAGCCAGTTTCACAGAATAAACATGAGGCCGTTGTCCTTTGGATTATATCGAACACACACACACACACACACACACACACACACACACTGTTCAGAGGGCATGGAAGTCCTTCAGGAATGATCTGTAAATTTCATAAGCACAGCTTCAAACGAAGCCTCCACAGGGCTCCACGTTAGACTGCAGCGCGCCGCAGCCCGCTCGCCCTGACTCGTGCTCGTTTCCCGGTGCCGCTCTGCCCCGCCGTGGGCGCGCCGGGAAGTGCACCAGGACGCGGTGCTCAGGCTTGGAGTCCGCCGGCACAGACGCCTTTACTGAGACAGGCCACGCGCACGTGAAAATAGAGGCTCCTCTTCTAAAAGGAAATCCACATTAAATATTCGTGTTTGCTGAGTATAGTGTTACCAGCTGTAAAAGAATAAGGTAAAAATGACTTAAAGGGCAAGTGATTTGTGAATGTCACAGGGTTTTTTTTCTATTATTATTAATATTTTAGAGAGAGGGGAAGGGAAGCAGAAAAAGAGGGAGAGAAAATCGATTGGGTGCCTTCTGTATGCACCTCGACTGGGGACCGAACCAGCAACCCAGGAATGTGCTCTGACCAGGAATCAAACTGGCAACTTTTCAGTTTGAATGACAACGCCCAGCGAACTGAGTCACATCCATCAGGGCTGTCAGATGTCTTTTAAATCATCCACTTATGAAGTTGAATTTAATGTTCCTATGTACTTATCTCCAAATCTTTCCAAGGTGTAATATTGTTGGCTGGTGTAGAAAACGTGGTATGGGTTGAAATGGGAAAAGCGGGGATAACGCTAATAATAACACTCTTTGAGCGATTACCCTGTCAGGCACCAGGCAAAAACAATTTTTTTTAAGATTTTTTTTTTCTTTTTTAGAGAGGGGAAGGGAGGGAGAAAGAGAGGGAGAGAAACATTCATGTGTGGTTGCCTCTCGAGCACCCCCAACTGGGAACCCAGCCCACAACCCAGGCATGTGCTCTGACTGGGAATCGAACTGGCAACCCTTTGGTTTACAGGCTGGCACTCAAACCACTGAACAACATGAGCCTGGAAAAATAAATATTAATTCATTTAATTTTCACAACAAAGCCCTGAGATGAATGCTAGCTCTTTATGGTTCTCAAAGTGCTTTCACAGAAGAGTTTTCTGTTACTCCCTACATAGAGCTCTGGAGGAAAAGGGCACCACATGGCACACAAGACACCTGGAAGACTTGAAGTAAAAAAGAGCCAAGAGCACTCCTCAACTAAGAGTCACAATCCGAGTCCAAGTATCCTAACTCCTGAGGCAGCATGTATTTCATTTACACAAAGATATTGGTTTAAATCCCTAAAGAGAAACCACTTACCAGACTAATCTTAAGAAATACCTATCAAAACTGAAGAAGCAGAAAGTATCCGGACTGCCTCTGATAATTTACGTGTTTTTCTCTACTGTTTAACACTGGAAGAAAAAAGATGCTTAACTAAATTACAAAAACAATAAAGCATAATTATTTATTGCATTATATATTAAGCAGGCTTGCTTAAGGTAAGTTAACTATTAGCATTAAGTCTCATCTGAAGGCCCAGAGTGAACTTGACCTTTCCTAAAGTCTTTTTCCCCCATTGCTCTGACCTACTCGATTAAATCCTGTTCCTAAAATCTATACACCTGTATGAGGCTTCCCAAGGGGCTAACATGGATTGGCCTTGACAAGCTATCCGCTTTCTGCCTCGTTTTTGTTTGTTTCTGTTTCCTTGTTTTGGTTTGGTTTTTGGTTGTTTGGGGCTATCGGTGACCGCCATTTAGATTTGTAGCCTTTAATCTTGTGGTGAATTATATTTAAAAACTGCATCCTAAATTTAGCTTGATTTCCCCAGCAAGCTCCTCAAGATCAAGATATTTTATATTTTCAAAAATTAAATTCCCAACTTCAGAGCAACTAGTTCATATGACAGTTGACGGCCACAAGCAGGAATTCACAAATGCAAGGACTAGGATCCAGCTAACCCGGACTTGACGGAACAGGGTTCCCAACTTATGAGGGGGTTACAAAGGTTTATTTGCCAGTTAATTGTATGGACATTGTGATGAAGGGTTTTCCCATTTTTAAAGTTAATACTAATAGCATTTATTCTGAGTATTGCGATTTTTGTTACGAAGCTGTTCATCATTAGATACCCTGCACAATGGGCCACTGTGCTGGCTCTGAGCCCTCACTTGTCCCACTCCTCTGCACGGAGCACAGTGGGAGGGGCTGCAGGGCCACAGGGACACAGCCCACCAGAGTCTGCCCCCTTCTACTGGGACTTGGGCTCCCTGAGTCACCAGGGCTGGGGCAGGGGAGCCTCTGCGGGGAGTGGAGGAGTGTGGATGTGAGAGCCATGGCACGGGCGCCCCATGCACTGCTTCAGAGACAAAAAAACGGAAGGTGGGGGCCCACGGACCTAGCACTGGGTTGGAGCCCACTCTCCCTGCAGCGCTACATTCTAGGAAATCCCCTTCCAGGGGTGTCCAACATTTTGGTGTCTCTGGGCCACAGCGAAAGAAGAGTTGTCTTGGGCCACACATTAAATACATTGTCACATGTAATCACAAAAAAATCTCGTAATGTTTTAAGTAAATTTACAGTTTTGTGTTGGGCTGCAGGCCGCAGGTTGGACACCCCTGCCTTAGGGTCTGAGAAATTGAAACCTAGCTTTCCAGGTCCTACGAAGGTGTATCAGCCAGGCAGGAGGCCAGAACAGAATATTGTATTCAAATGTTTGTTAGCTGGATTTTTTTAAAACTAAAGGAGCAAGCAAACAAAGCTTGGCAAAACACAGAACGAGGCAACCTACACTAAAACCACCAGTAACAGCTAATGGTGTGTAAAAATGTGTTCAACCTGGGGAAAGTACAATACAAATCAGCCAATGAGACAAAATTGCCATCTGTCAGATTCACAATAATGGAAAGATTGACAAAATGCAATGTTGGAGTGAAAAATACCACACCAGGAAGAAGTATTTGCAAACCATCTATCTGATAAGGAGGGCTACAGCAATGGGTTTTTGTAGTTCGGGACAGAGACTGGGCTCCACTCGGAATACAATAGGGAAAAGTGGGAAGTTGTAGCCCTGGTGGGTATGCAGAGCAGGGGTGGGCGGGGCGCGAGGTAGTCTGTGATTAGAAAATTACTTCAAGAGGAAACAGCGGGCATAAAAAGGGATTCTGGCTAAACAGACCTAATAGGGTTCTTACCGACGGCAGGGCAGGGCCATCAGACATCAGCTAGGGGATGGCGGCGAATTCGTTCCAATAATGAAGGTGAACAGACAGGATGGGGGAGGAGTCTGGCTAAACCCCAGCTTAACAGGATGCTGGCTAATGTGAGGACCTGTTTGCAAAGAGTTCCAGTGAATGTGGTCATGGAGCCGCTCTTCCTCTTAGTCTGAGAAAAGACTAAGATTCCTAAAAGCCTTGCCTTCCAAGATAAGCAGTGAATAATAAGAACATCCTGGTTTCCTTTACCAGAACACAGGAACATTATTTTTTTAACCAAAACTAACCTAAAATGCAATCTAATTAGAATTGTTGACTGTCAGATACTGAGCTACCGGTAGTTTGTTCTCTTGGTTTAGTGAGTCAGTACTTCTGAAAGCCAGGTTTCCTTGCAAACAATGCAAGAAAAAAACAAAACCCCCAAAAAACAGAAAAAACAAAACAAAACAAAGGAAAAACCCTTGCTAAAATTCATCTCTGAGGTTGTTGGGGGTTTTTTCTAGTATACCTAATATCCTGGAACGTAGGACATCCTACCCAAGATCTGCTCAGTGCTTCCTGAACAAGAAGCAATGCCTATCCCCTGTTGAGAAGTAACACGTTGTTGGTGGACTAACGTGGTAGGGATATCAAGATAAATTTATTCATTAAGTAAATGGTCAAATATCACTGGGTGGTGCACATTCTGTAGCCAGCAGGAGAAGCACAGGAACACACACACTTTAAGTCCCACTAAATAGGCACAAGTACCAAGTCAGAAGCGATACATCGGGAGGGCGTGACGTTCTCTTGTCCCCAAACTGCCACGTAGCCCCTAAGAAAAGGAGGGAGAACATGTACATGGCCAGCTGGCGGGGTGCGCGGCCTCCAGTGAACTCCAGGGACTTGGGCTGCGCAGGCAGCAAGTCCCCCTGATGTCCTGGGTCGTGCAGGCCAGCCGGCTGGTCCCGCGCTCCTACCTTCCGGACCCTTTCCCCTCTGTTTAGTCTCTGACTTACACCTCACAGATGCTACATTTCTCAGCTTCTTCCCTGCAGGAAAATCGAGATTAATTACAACTTCCTGTCAGATCCATGAATTTTTAAATGTGTTGCCTGAATGTGCTGCCTGAATGAAATTGAATGTGTCCCCAAAGCGCATGACTGGCGTTTCAGAATAGCCCTCACCAGATGTGTAATTGTCCCATGTAAGTGACCTTCTCTTGCCTTCCTTTGAAGAGCAGACATCGGAAGCCCTGGCTCTCCCCTCCTCAGACTCTGGGACTCACAGCAGAGGCCCTAGTTCTCAGGCCTTCACACTTGGACTGAACTTTGCCACTGGCTTATCTGGCTCCGGAGCTCACAGGCGGCAGCTCATAGGACCACTGCTCGGCCTCCATCCCCTGGTGAGTCAGTTCCTATCCTAAATCTCCTCTTACATGCCTGTATCTCTCTCTGTCTGTGTTTTTTCCATTGGCTCCGTTTCTCTGGAGAACTCTGACTCATGCAGAGGTATGGGGGAGAGGCCTGGCCTGCAGGGCTGTTTTGAGAGGCGAGGCGTGATGGAGTGGGGATATTCTCGACAGTGGGTTTGCTCGCGCTTGGAGCTCTCTGCCCAGGGCTCACCCACTCCCCGCCTCCCGACTTCACTGGAAGTGAAGCGGAGCGGAAGGCCTGGCTTTCCTCCACTTCCTGCTCTTGAGGCGGAGATATCTCTTTTCTAAATTTGGGCCTGTGAGGGCCTGCGAACACTTCGAACTTTTTAAAATGGGAGACCCAGGAGAAACTTGGCTTTGAACAGGTGTGACCGATGAAGTTCTGAAGAATGTGCTTTTCCCGGGAGAGCCAGCTGAGACCATGACTGTGGAAGGAGCCCCAGTCCCACTCAAGCGCCTAGTTTCTGGTTAAAACCAGGGAGGAAAGGAGATTTGAGAGGATGGGTTTTGGACTTGAAGAATTTTAGGCTTTGGATTTTTAACTCATGAACAAGAAATTTGGTTTTTGGATTTTAATTCCTTTGTACCTGATTGTTTCTAGGCTCAAATTTACGAGAAGGCTTCACCTTTGAGTCAGTCATTTCTTCCTGAGAATTTAGTAATGAGAAAAGATTTATATTTGATGCAGTTCATATTTTCAGAGTTTTTATTGTTAGATTAGGTTACTATTTTCATTCAGTCTCATGAAGAACCTCTGATGTGCTGTCGTCGGGCACTGTGAGTGGTCATAGTTTGGTATGAAAAATAGGGAATGTTCAGCCTTTGAAATGGAATATCTTTGGTGCCGACCAATAAATGTATTTTCTCATGCATTTCCTAGCCTTCTGGGGCCAAACTCTAAGCTCCCGCCAGCAATCCGTTGTTGAGCCATGCCTGGGAGAGAAGTGGTTGGTTTGAGAGGAGCAGTGTCATGAGTGGGGACAAAACAAGAGCAGCCCATGGCTGACCATAGGCTGAGCAGCTAAATCAACGGAATGAAAAAACAAGGAGCTGGGAGGTGTAAGAATGGACTTCCTGTCGTCTACTCCTGGCTTCCCCGAGGAGGGCATTTTCCTAAGCACACTCTTCCCCTTTTCTCACTCCACCCAAGGCAGGTAGAATGGTTTATTCCTTTGGTAAACCTATGAAGAATAACCGCTAATGCAAATTTTCACCTTAGCTGTTCTTCCACATGCCCCACTCCTCCCCGTCTCTCCACCCCTCCTGGGTTAAATCTCTCTCAGTCTGGCTTGATTATCAGTAAGAACACATGGCTGCAGACTGAGGGCCACATTCTCCAACTTCCTCTCTGCCAGTTATAAAGATATAATCAAAATGCTGGCCTCTATATTAACTCATTGTGTTATTTTCTCAATGTGTCCAAAACTCAGGCGAAGAGGGGTGCTATATATTAGGGGTTCTCTCGGAGACCTCGATACCAGGCAATTCATATTTTCCCAAGAGACATGCTATTCACTAGGATTTCAAGGGAGTGAATAACAAAAGCTATATAGAACCCTAACCACACCAAAGAGCTGAATCTTGAAGACAGACACGCCATGTCTTGATCTTTAGCAGGATTTTAGCCTCCACTTAGAAACATGAGCGCGCTCTGCTCCATCTTCGCTCCCTGAGTTCACTCGTAGATACATTTGATGCAGTACAAATTGCAAAATATGTACAGTTTGAACAAAACAAATTTGAACTATGCAGGTCTACTTATTATACAGATTTTTTTCAGTAAACAGTAAATATTTTTTAAGATTTTCTTAATATTTTCTTTTCTCTAGCTTAGTTCATTGTAAGAATACAGTATATGATACATTTGACATACAGAATCCGCGTTAACTGACTGTCTACGTTATTGGTTAGGCTTCTAGCTAACGGTAGGCTATTAGTAGTTAAGTTTTGAGGAGTCGAAAGTTATACACAGATATTTGTCTGGGGCCAGGAAGGGCACCCGAACACCTCCACCCCACCTCACATTGTTCAGGGGTTAACTGCACTGCATGAAGAACTTGCTCAATTATTTCCAACAGGAAGAAAATTCACTTGTTTGTCTTCTGCCTAGTAGTAGTTTATAGCAAACAAATAATTGAATGAGGCATTTCCTAAACTTCAGAAGGGAAAATCGATGCAATTCCTTTTTATAACAGCAGAGATAAAAATAAAATTCAAAGCATTAAAAAAAATCCAGAGAAAGTCTTCTTGAAGTGGAACCTAATTTATTTTCTTTAATAACAAAAATGTTTCCATAAAAAGAATTTTATTGTATAGCAAAATGTAGTTTGGCAAAAGCCTAATGAGCTCCTATACTATGTGGCCAAAATAAGCGTCTAAAGTAATGTGACAAAAATACACTTTAAAAAGGATAAATTGTTTCTCTCAAGAGTAAGATTCTTATCAATCTTACAGCTAGTGATGGCCTTAGGGCTGTTTTATTTTCAGGAGCTGCTGAAGCTGTTTCTAGCAGGGCAGATGCACCCTGTAAGGAGGAAATAAGAGAAACAATAGTGAGAATACATTTTGTAATATGCCATCACAAATACTAGGAGGAATTGCATGCAATTTACCAATTATTTCCATTTTAAAATGGAGACAGTAAAAAGATAAGCGGTCGCCAGGGGTAGTGGGGAGGGAAGGATGAAAAGGCAGAGCACAAAGGATTTGTGAAACTATACTGTATGATATTATAATGGTAGGTACATGTCATGATACGTTTGTCCGATCCCATAGAATGTTGAGCACCAACAGTGAACCCTAATGTAAACTATGGACTTTAGATGATGATGACGTGTCAGAGTAGGTTCACTGATTGTGACAAATGTACCACTCTAGTTTCAGATGTTCATAATGGGGGCAGGAGGTGTGTAAAACTCTCACTTTTCATTCAGTTTTGCTGTGAACCCAAAACTGCTCTAGAAAATAAAGTGTATTTTAAAATTATATAGAAATGCAAGGGACCAGAATAGCCAAAACAACCTTGAAGAAGGACATTGGAGGACTCACACTTCCCAGTTTTAAAAACTTATTACAAAGCTACAGTAATCAAGGCAGTGTGGTACTGGCATAAGGACAGACATATAGATTAATGGAATAGAATTGAGTCTAGAAATAAATCTTCACATTTACAGTCAGTTGATTTCTGAGGAGGGT
The DNA here is from genome assembly GCA_004026545.1 of Mormoops blainvillei. NCBI lineage: Eukaryota > Metazoa > Chordata > Mammalia > Chiroptera > Mormoopidae > Mormoops > Mormoops blainvillei. The sequence continues at coordinate 45,602 of PVJD01003175.1, forward strand.
GCCAAGTTAATTAATTGGGGAAAGAATAGTCTTTTCAACAAATTGTACTGGAACAATCAGATAGATGCATGCAAAACAAGTTGGACTTCACACCATGTGCAAAAACTTTAAAAGGATCAAAGACCTAAATGTAAGCGCAAAAATCTAAAATACAGAAGAAAACACAAGTGTAAAACGTGACCTTGATTAGGCAATGATTTCTTAGACATGACACCAAAAATACAGAGAAGCAACAAAAGAAAAGCAAATTGGGCATTATTAAAATTAAAAGTGTTGTACATCAAAAGGCATCATGCAGAAAGGGAAAGATGATTGAAAGAATGAGAGAAAATTTTTGTAATTCATATGTCTAATAAGTGTTTAGTATACAGAACATATAAAGAATTCTTACAACTCAATGATTAAAAGACAATTCGGTTTTTGAAATAAGCAAATGATCTGAATAGACATTTCTTCAAAGAAGATGCGTAAGTGGTCCATAAGGACATGAAAGGATGCCCAACTTCAGGGAAATACAGATCAAAACCATGAGGTGCCACCTCATACCCACAAGGATGAGTCTAATCAAAAAGGCCGCGTTTGCGAGAAGATGGAGAAGCTGGAGCCCTAACACACTGCTGACTGGAAAATCATTCAGCCGCTTGGGAAAACAGTTTGGCAGTTTCTAAAAAGGCCATACTTAGACCAACCATGTGACCAACTGAGTGCCCATATCAGCAGTTCCACTTCCAAGTATATACCTAAGAAAAATTAAAACACATGTCTACACAAAAACTTACCCACAGGTGCTCATGGCAGCATGATTCACAATAGCCAAATGCGGACCAGCCCAAATGTCCATCAGCTGATGAATGGACAAACAAAATACGGCATATCAAATAGCACAGATCAAGAAAAAGGAATGAAGTATTGGTACAAGCTACAACTTATATGCTAAATTAAAGAAGCCAGTCACAAAAGACTAGACTGTATGATTCTATTTATTTGAAATGTCCATAGTAGGTAAACCCATAAAGAGGGAAAATAGATTAGTGGTTGCCAGCTCGGGGAATCAGTGAGCTTGGGGCAAACAGGGAGTGACTGTTAATGGGTAAGCCACAGACATCCTTACACTTCAGTTTATCTCTAAATACTTCAGCACGCATCCCTTAAGAAGAAGAACGTTCTCCCATAAAACCACAACACAATTGCTCACCTAGGGAAATTAACAATTCAATAATATCCTCTAATATGTCCCAGAAATGTATTTTATAGCTGGTTTAATTTTTTTTTTTTTTTTTTTAGAGAGGGTAAGGAGGCAGAGAGGGAGAGAAGCATCAATTTGTGGCTGCCTCTCACGTGCCCCATCCTGGGGATCTCGCCTGCAACCCAGACATGTGCCCTGACTGGGGATCGAACTGGTGACCCTTTGGTTCACAGACCGATACTCAGTCCCCTGAGCCACACCAGCCAAGGCTATAGCTGTTTTTAAATCCAAGACCCAATCATTATAAATACATTGTATTAAGTCCCTTTTGCATCTTTTAACCTAGAAGACTTCTCATACCTTTTGTGGTGGTTGTTTATGACATTGGTATAGTGGTGATACTGATATTTTCATGACCTTGCCTTTCCAAAAGAGTTCAGCCTAATTTTTATAAAATGTCCCACATTCTGAATTTGAGGATATATCTGATTGTTTATTTCCTCATTATTAGATTCAGATTAAACATTTCTGGCAAGAATAATACCTAGATGGTGTTTTGTACTTCTTTATAGCATCCCTATAGGTGGTGCTATTTTTCGTTCATAAATTTCATATGCTAATCTCTTCATTGTAGACATACACTTACCACTTTGGTAATTGGTAAGTGATTTGAAAGTGATATTTTGAATTCACATCCCCCAAAACTTTTCACCCAAGGGTGTCAGCATGCGTTGATGACCCTGGCTTGAATCAATTACTTATTGTGAGTTGCAAGGTCATGGGTTTTTTTCATTCAAATATTTCTTCTACAGTTACTAGTTGGCACTTTTATTTTAAACAAGAAAATCATTTCTCTTCTTTCTTCTTCCCTTTTTTCTCTTCCCTTGTCTTCTCTCTACCCCCCTTCAATATAAATTCACAGATTTATTTGTCCACGTAGTATGACCATTGTTAATTATTCTTATGTTCGAATTGCCCCAAATTTGGCCACATGGAGCCCCTTCAATCCAATTCCTGTGTCCTTTCAACATGACCTTATCAGCCCTGAGCACTCCCACTGCCTGGCTGACGGGTAAAATGAGACATTCCACGCTCGCCTTTCAGTTCCCTGGCTACACCTGGAATCAGCCATTTCTTCAGGGAACCTTTTAATTGGGAGTGGTATTTAAAAGCTAACGCTGAGTGTCCTGTATTGTTTACTGTCACTAGGCCTTCACAGTGGACAAAGCTAGGACTTTTTCTTAATCATCAGTGTATACTGATAATTCTTAACTTCATGGGGTTCTTTCTCATCTTTCCCTGTTCTGTGTCTTTAACTCCTTTCTCCCCACAATGAAAACCTGGATTCTCATTCGCTTCAATATCTTTATTCATTTGCTCTATTGCACAGTAACCCTCAAAAACAGTTAAACAATTATAACACCAACAAGCACATGAGATAATGTTCAGGATTTCTTTGCAGTGGTCCTTGTCCTTAGATTTTATGGTAAGGACAAAATGAGTCCACATGCTGTGTTTAAAAGTAACTTGAATTATATTTTCTTTGTGTTTATGTTTTTAATATTTATACATAGTTGTTTTCATTTAGTTCTTTGTGCATTTGATTTTAGCCTCTACTTTTTAACCTTTTGTATTTACTTTTAGCTCATTAACTCTTGAGCGTTTCCAGCCTTTCTCTATGCTGTCAATAGTAGAAAGTCCTAGTTTTCCTGATAACTTTCTACATTTCTGAGGATGGTCTCAATATACTAGTTGGGATCTCTTGGCATATGTTCATATGTTATTGCAGAGAAATGCAACAGGTGCATGGAAGGGAGAGGACTGGGCATGAGAGAGTTCCCTTTTCTTTTGAAAGAGTGAGGCATGAAAAATAGCAGAAGCATGTGGGGAGTAATTGAGAAAGGCCTTTGAGCAATCACAAATCCAGAGGGGACGCTGCCCCCGCCGGCGAGGGAGGCTCAGTTGGCTGGGAATTTGGAATGGTCAGAGTCAGCCAAATTCTACAATATAGCTCAATCCAAATATTCAGATACTGCTCTCTCCTTATCAATATCCTAGCTCCCTCATAAGAGACTAGACTGGCTATGAATTGAACTAATAAAACTTGGTAACACTGAGGATCAAATGTGTTAGGCTTACAACTGTTTGAATTCTTCAGCCGCAAGAGCTTATGTCTTGGAAAAAAATCTCATTAAATTTTATAGCATAGCATAAGGAGCCCTTAAGTTTCGATTGATAACTTAAGTCAATAATTTAGAAGTCTTAGCTTGCTGTTCTTTCTTTAGAATATTCAGCAGTATTAGAAGCAACGGCACCACCTCCACAGTCCCTGAGTTCTGCCCACTCTCCATACCAATGGCGGTATGGAGACTTCAGTTGGACTATCAGTAAATGTGGCCCATGGGATGACTTAATTAGCTCTTTTGCTCCGATTTACCGTGGGCTGCGAAAACCCAGTTCCTCCGTGTTAGCTGGATTCTCCAGACCGTTATCCCAAACCAGGCCAAACAGCTAATCTCAGCTGCACAGCCACCCTGCCCACCTCCACTACCCCCGCCACCTTCCCCTGAGGATCTGCTGCCTACAGCCATTCCTGGTACAAATTTCTCCAGCAGTTAATTTCTTGAAACAGTATTTAATGGGTAACTCACAGATTAACTGAGAAAGTACGCAAGAATCAAGAGAAGCTATGCAAATAATGCCCAGCCAAAATTAGAGCCAGGGAGCTGGAAGCTGGGGCACAGCTGCCGCTGAGCAGAGGGCCCGTAGCTTGTTCTGCTGTCATGCCTGGTATTCAATACTGGATCCAAAGGTTGGCAACACAGACGCTATTGTGCCTGCCAACTGGATGCTGCTGTCACTGACACCAGAAAGAAATCTCCACTGTCCTTGTTTCTTTGTGTCATTAGTTTCGAATTCAAAATCCCAGATGAGTGCATCTGATTGGCAGAGTCTAAGACAAGGGCCCACGTCCCAGCTGGCAGAGGAGCTGGAATATTAGGTGTCTGTTCATTTCAGCCTCTCTTTGGGGCGGCAGGGAATCCCTCAAATTCCACAGGGGTTCAAACGCTGACCATCCAGCATTACAAGTGCCCACTACACATACGCCACTCTGGGCAAAGGCCGCAGGTTGTAATAGATGTACACCGTGCTGCTTGGTTTTTCGTAATACTCTAATTCATATAGCACAGCGCCTGTCTCAGAGAGGCACTGAATAAATAGCAATTGCTATTCATACCATTATAAAGCTATTATAATTGCTATCATAATCATGGTGATTATTATTGCAAAATATCAGCCTACAGGGGTCAGTGAATAAGGATTAAGTGAGATAACAAAAGTCCCAGGTAGACTGTGGAGACCAATGACAAAGAGGCCTAGATGGCCCTTCCTGATGACGTTTTCTTCATGGTGATGACTATATAAGACTCTCCAGAAATGAGGCACAACCCCTGGAGTGGGGGGGAAACTCTAAACTGGCTAACATTAAGAATCTTCACCTTGGTGGATCAGACACCCAAACCAGAAAATGAGTTGTTATAGAAAATCTAGGAGGTATATTTCTTGCATGCTTAATTATAGTCTATTTATATACGTGACCACGTTTTTCAGATGCGCTGTACCAGGCAAGCCAGGTGCCTGTACAACGCTTCGGGGGACATGCCGCTCCCACCGTCCTTTCTGGGAGAGTCTGTGAGTTCATGTGTGTCAGCTGCCATCACTACAGGATTGCCACCATGATACAGTGAAAACGGACCACCTTTCATAGGCTTTTCTGCAGCTTATGAGGAGACCTGGTCCCAGGTGTTTGCCTTAGGAGTCCTTGTCTTCTCTTAGGAAGCAGAAGTCACACTGAGGTGCAGAAGCAACTAGTCTCAGATGGCAAGGGGAGAGAAAGTAGCTGCATCAGGACGGTGGTGGGATAAACTGTTTCGCAGCTGCATCTTCGTCCCATTCCAGCCTGTGCGCCCCTTTGCAATGGCACTTTTCCGCTCCTCCCGTGCATAAGTGGAGCCTGCTTCTCCGAACCCTTGAGTCTAGACCAGCCTTTTAACTTGCTTTGACCAACAGCCTGTGGTGGAAGTGATGTTGTTTGAGTTCTGAAGCCTAGGCCCGCAGGGGCCTTGCAATATCTCTTTTACCCTCTTGAAATTCTGCTCTGAGAACCCTAAACTATTAAGAAGCTTGGGGTTAAAGACAACATGGAAAGACGCCAAGGCAACAAGGTCCCAGCTAAATCCGGGCCATCCAGCCAACGTGAGTAAGTCCAGACAAGATAAGCAGAACTGCCCAATCCACGCACAAAATCACAAGAAATAACTCATTGTAATTGTTTAAAACTAAGTGTGGGGTTATTACTGTGTGATCACCATGTAAGCCGCTCTAGCCTAAAGGAGAGTAAGGGGTCATACAGAGGAGAGTCAGAGGACCCCAGCTGACTGCCAGTGCAATTGTGAGACATCCGAGTGGGGTCCTCCTGGACCCTCCAGCCTTCAACGGAACACAGCAACATGACTGCGTTCCGGCCAAAGTGGCAGAGACTGCCCAGGCCGGAACCATAGTTCTCCGGAGAGACTGGAAAACTAGTAAATCCTTGACTCCTCTCTTTTCTCTTACCCCATATTTCGCCCATTGGAAAATCCTCCTAGCTTTACTTTGCTGAACACACGCTGAATCTGATCACTTATCAGCTCCATCACTCATACTGGTCCAAGCTACCATCATCACTTGCACGGATTATAAAATGGCCCCCTAACAAGTCTTTTTGGAACGACTGAAATAAGGTATATCTTGATTGGTGTCGGATACATGACTACGTATGCTTGTCAAAACTTATCAAGCTGTAAAATTTTAAAAGGTGTATTTTACTCTAAGTTATACATACATACTCTTGACTATTTAAAAAATAACCACCCAAGCTTTCAGGTCATATTCAAACAAAGTGCAATGAATCCATGTTAAACCAATTGCATTTTTTCTAGGACAACTACAAAAAAATTTTCAAAAAATCTTCAGTCTGAAACAAAGAGAAGAAATGAGCTATAGAAGCATCATCATTTACTCTAAACAAAGAAATGGATGTGAAAGTCATACTATTTTCAGAAGCTTATAGAACTGACTATAATTATAATAAATATATTCAGGGAGAAGTCTTAATGAGCTATTATAGGCAAAAAACTCTTTATTAAAGGATCCTGTATAGCATAGAACGCAATTCAAGAAGAAATTATTATCATCAGCATGTGCTTTCTTTTTTTATTTAATTATATTTTATTGATTATGCTATTACAGTTGTCCCAACTCTGTCCCCTTTCACCCCCTCCACCCAGCACCCCTACTCCCTCAAACATCCTCATATCATTGTTCATGTCCATGGGTCATCTGTATAAGTTCTTTGACTTCTCCATTTCCTGTACTGTACTTTACATCCCCATGGCTGTTCTGTAACTACCTATTTGTACTTTTAAACCCCTCACCTCTTCACCCACTCCCCCATACCCTCCTCCCATCTGGTAAACATCAAAATGTTCTCCATATCCACAACTCTGTCTCTGTACTTCTTGTTTGCTTAGTTTGTTTTTCTAGATTCAATTGTTGATAGATATGTATTTTTGCCTTTTATTGTCCATAGTTTTGATCATCTTCTTTTTCTTAAATAAGTCCTTTTAACATTTCATATAATGAGGGCTTAGTGATGATGAACTCCTTTAGTTTTTCTTGTCTGGAAAGCTCTTTGTCTGCCCTCTGATTCTAAATGATAGCTTTGCTGGGTAGAGTAATCTTGGCTGTAGGTCCCTGCTTTTCATGACTTTGAATATTTGTTGCCAATCCCTTCAGGCCTGCAAAATTTCTCTTGAGAAATCAGCTGACAGTCTTATGGAAACTCCCCTGTAGGTAAGTGACTTCTTTTCTCTTGCTGCTTTTAAGATTCTCTCTTTATCTTTAATCTTTGGTATTTTGAGTATGATGTGTCTTGGGATGGGCCCCTTTGCATCTATCTTGTTAGAGACTCTCTGTGCTTCCTGGACTTGCATGTCTATTTCCTTCACCAAATTAAGGAAGTTTTCTTTCATTATTTTTTCAAATAGATTTCCAATTTCTTGCTCTTTCTCTTCTCCTGGCACCGCTATGATGTGAATGTTGGACCTCTTGAAATTGTCTCAGAGGCCGCTTATGTGATCCTCATTTTCTGGATCCTTTTTCTTTTTGTTGTTCTGATTGGTTGTTTTCTGCTTCTTTATGTTCCAGATCATTGACGTGATTCTCAGTGTCATCCTCTCTACTGTTGTTACCTTGTAAATTGTTCTTTATTTCAATTAGTGTATCATTCTTTTCTGACCAGGTCTTTTTTATGCTGCTGAGGTCCTGACTGAGTTCCTTGAACATGCTTATCACCAGTGTTTTGAAATCTGCATCTGATAATTGCTTATCTCCATTTTGTTTAGCTCTTTTACTGGAGTTTTGATCTGTTCTTTCATGTGAACCATGTTTCTTTTACTCCTCATTTTGGCAGCCTCCCTGTGTTAGTTTCTGTGTATTAGGTAGAGCTGACTCCTGTCTTGGTAGTGTGGTCTAATGTACTAGGTGTCCTGTAGGATCCAGTGGCACAGCCTCCCGTTACCCAAGCTGGGTACTTGAGGTGTGCCTTCCTGTGGGCTGAGTATACTGTCTTCCTGTAGTTGAGCCTTGGTTGCTGTTGCCAGATCAATGGGAGGGATATACCAGGCCAGCCAGCTGTAAGGACTGGCTGTGACCACTTAGCACCAACCTCTGCCCTCCGTGGAGGATCAGCTCTGCAGGAGCAGGGTGGTGGTGCTCTGATGTGGCATGTATCTGTCCACTGGATGCACTGGCCCTGGGGTTTCCCAGGTGGTGCAGGCCAAGTTCAGTCCCCACCTGTGTTTTGCTGTGGGCCGCCCTGCCTGAGCCGTAAACCAAACTGAGTTGCCTGCTGCTTGTGCTGGGTTGGGAGGTTCATAGGTGAACCAAAGCTCTGAATCTAGGGTGACTGCTGCTAGTTCTAGGCCTGGGGCCACTTAGTAAGAGGTGTGGCACCTGGGGGCTCACTGAAGCTGGAGGCTGCTTGTTTGAGAGGATTTAGGAAGTTGTGAAGCATGAGCCAAGACCAGCCGTTCATATGGAAAAGTCACTGTTAACAGTGTGGATGGGCCTATAAATTCGGTGTGACAGTCTCAGGGAATCTCCAGGGCGGGGCCAACAGTGTTAGCCAGGTTGATGGAGTCCCATAGATGGCACCTGCCTGCCAGCTCTGTGGCTCCGTGGTGGAAGGGTTTAGAAAAGGGACAATGGCCTTGCCTGCCTTTCTGTCTGGAAGAAAGCTCTTCCCTAGCTCTTGCCTTGATGCCAGGCACTTCAGTTTCTCCCAGTATGCCACTGGTGCCTTTCAAGCTGCTACCCCGGTGCTGAAGCTCAGATGAAATGAATATGAGTAAGTCCATGTATGGGTTCTTTAAGAGGAACTGCATGGGACTTTATTCCACCAACCCAATCCCCACTGATTTTTGCAGCCAGAAGTAATGGGGACTTATCTTCCTGGCACTGGAACCTTGGGCTGGGGGGCCTGGTGTGGGGCTGGGACTCCTTGCCCCTGAGACATCCCCTCCAAATTTTTGCCCACCACACATGGATGTGGGACCGGCCTGTTCTGCATCTCTGTCCCTCTAACCACTCTCGATGGGTGTGTTTGTTTTTAATTTTGTAGTTCAGACTTCAACTTGATTTCTGACAGTTCTGAGTTATGGCTGTTCTGTAGCTTAGCTGTAATTTTGAAGTGGTTGTGCAAGGAAGGCGTGTTTCCCTTTACCGCCATTTTGCCTGGAAGTACCCAGCAGGCGATTTCATATTATTTGCTTTACACATGAATGAAGGGACTGGCTGATAGGCAAAGGACTGATACCAACTCTTGGCATACTTGCAGTACACATTTGGGAAAGGCTTAACCACTTTTTTGTTCTCTTTAACTAAAGCCCATGCCACAAGAAAAAGGCTTTTTAAAATTTAGTCATTTATCTTGTATGGTATAAAGAGTAGAAAAAAGTACATCGTAATCAGTATGATAGAGCACCAGAAAAGGGTGCAGTAAGGACCTTTACTTCAAATTGAAGCTGCACCCACTACTATTTGACTACTGTCAGTGAACACAGTGGTCAACAAAATGCCTCCACGGCTTGAGGCAGTGTTGGAGAAGAGTGTGTGCAAATTATGGCGACTTGGAGCAACGTTTGTCCGCAGGTGAGCGAGTCCCAGAATGCCTGGCTCATGAATGCCTCCACGCAGTGAGGGCAGCGACTGCAGCCTGTCTCTCGGTGTCCACTCCACTTTCATTTCCTTTTGGATGGCAAGGTAACCGGCTTTTCTTACAGCTTGAGGTGGCCGATGATAGGTGAATAGGCGGTGTGGCACCCCTGGAAAAGCTCCTTCAAAAAGGGACCGAATTCTGGCATGTACCTTTTTGGGCATTTTCCTTTCCACTTTCTTTTTGATGGGAGGGACTGTCTCTCGGTTCTGTGAACTCCTCTAGCAAATTATTCCCATTAGACAAGGGGGTTTTTAGGAACCTCTGATTTATAGCCCGTTGGTCAAAAGCTCTGGTATCAACCTGGGCTCTTATCTGGTAAGGGGAGTCCTTGTCGGACTGAGCCCTTAACCCATGGAATCTGATGCCATCTCTGGGCAAACAGTGTCAGAACTGAGTTGAACTGCAAGTCACCCAGCTAATGTCTGGAAAATAACTCGGTGCTCTGCAGAAACCTCAACCCCTTCACACACTGAAAATTTTGTCTCAGAACTATTTTAGACAGAAAAGTCAGACACAACCAGCAAGACGAATTAGCAGTTGTCTACCTGATTTATTAGCACTGGTTTGATGAAATTAGTGGGAAATATGCCTAAAGAAAGCTGACTCAACCCTCTTACATATAACATAAAGGCTTCTCTCATTACATTCTTTACAAGCCCCTCCGAAACTTTTCCCAGAACTTCCTCCACTTAAAAAAATCATAAAGATACATAAAGCTATAAAACTATTAGGGAGAAAAATAATAATTTTTAAAAATCCTCTTGGGTGGGAAAGGCTTCTTAAAATATGAAATAAAAAACTGATACGTTAACTATACAAATACTTTAAACACCATAAACAAAAAAATGACAACTGGGAAAAATTATTTGTAAAATATAAATGGCCAATTTCCCTCATCCTCCAAAATATTTAAAAATCACTAACAAAATTAAAAATTGAAAAGAGAAACAATTTTCAATTAACCGTGTCAGATCCTACTACAGTAGCCTTCAGAAAGGCTAGGGTGCATGGCAAGACAAAAACAAAGTTGGTTGTCAGTCTGCGTACGGAGAGCCCAGGGGCCCTGAGGATCCCTCCGTGACTCCACACAGCCGACTCACGCACAACTCAGATATTTTTGTTGGTATCAACAGAACACATTCGGAACAGTGAGTTTTCAATTTGAAGTTAATTTTAATAGGTTTTCAGGTCTTCATAATAAATACTCGGCCAGAATTTAGGTTAACAAGGAAGTAGCCATGTATGGCTTCACGTGGGCATCAAAATTCTGTGACTAATCTACTTTCACCCTTTTCGAATTATCACAACGGTCCAGGGGAAACATATGGGCTGGACAATAAACATTGTTTCTAAACCCCAAACTGTTACTTTCTGTTTCAATCACATTCCGTATTTCTTTGTTCTTAGAAAATAAGAGAATTGGATTAGAAAATTTTCTCCAGGGTTAAAAGGATATTTCAGAGCTAAAACTAAATTTATGAAATCCTGTAATTTGCCTTCAGAGACTGCCACACCATTACAACAATGCACATATGTTAAGTCCTCCTTGGGGAGAAAAAAAGAAAACCTCCCAATTTAGGATTGCCACCTTCATATATCCCGACATATATATTTTTAAAGTAACAAATCAAATACAGAATTCAGAACATGCCACAATGTCTTTTATTATGTGTGGGTTTTAGAAACTTCTTCCTTAATCTCCCCATACACAGGCAAAAATTAAGTGTACTGTTTAACTTGCAAAACCAATCATGGCCTAGAGCAGGGAAAATTACCCCGAAAACATGCTTAGCCAGGGGGCCAACTCATCTGCCGACCTCCAAGAACATGAAGATGGACGTGATAGACAGACTGCCCCCCATCCGAGCCTTCATTCACCACCATCCGATAGCCCTTCTTCAGGCCCAGGTCCGCAGCGCACTTCTTGCCGACAATCATTAAATGTCCCAGAAGCTGGAAAAGAAAACAAAAGTGTCGTAAGCACAGGCAATTTACAATTTCTTGACATTAAATAATAACTACCAAGGTGAAATATTAAATTAAAAAACTGCCAGTTAAAACTCCTTTGTGGTGATTGGAGGTGGGGGGAGGGAGGAAGGGCAGTGGTGGAAGATGATATGGGGGATAAATGGCAATGGAAACAATATAATAAAAAAATTACTAAAAAGGAGATTTTTAAAAATCCTCCTTCAGGCAAATATTTGGAAACTCTTTTAATCCTAATACAATATAACTTACAATTAAAAACCCAGTAAGATTAGATATTTATTCATTACTAATTCCAATAAAAGATTAAAAATATGTATCTATTTCTCAACTAAAATAATTTTTAAGTGTTCTTAATAGAGCAAGGCATCTTGCTTCCTTGTTATGGGGCGATGTATCAATCAGGATAGGTTTGTTTATGCTGTGGTAACAAACTACCCCCAAATGTGGTGTAAACAAAGAAACATGTCTTGTGTTCACTACATGTTTGACACAAGTTAACCAGGCTCTTAGTCACTATACATGACCACAGTGGCAGGGGGAAAAGAGAACATGGCAAAGCAGGTACTAGTTCTTAGTTTCCACTCAAAATGTATCATTTCTGCTTGCATTCATTGGCCAAATCAAGTCCTATCACCAGTCCTGACATCAATGAGGCAGCAAGTATAATGCACCCCCTAAAGAATAGTGAATTTTTACGAGCAATTATACAATTTACCATAAAGAGCATTAGGAAAAAAATTTAATTGAGGCCCGTACCTCCTGGTAAATCCAAATAATTATTTTTTTCCTTTACCAGTATTAATAGAAGAGTCCATGAACCCTCTCCTATATGATATGCTATTTCTTTATTGAGGAAAAATGAGTCTCATCAACTAATCCTTATGTGGAACCCTTTCTGCTTAAGAATTTGTGATGATGGATGTTAACTGGAATTATTATGGTGATCATTTCATAATATATACATATATTAAATCATTATGTTGTATATCTAAAACTAATATGTCAACTATATCTCCTTTTTAAAAAATCAAACGATTTATAATTAGTATGGAAGCCCTAATGATTTTGCTTTCTTTAGTAATGCCCCTGGTAAAATGAATATGTAATATCAATTTAAGGTCAAAATTTAGTCTTCCAATTTAAAAAGCAAGAAAATAAAATTTGTGTTGGTAAATTTACTTACACTTTCGTCATCATCTTCTGCTACAGAAATCTGGGATATATGCTTCTTGGGTATCACCAGAAAATGTGTTGGTGCTTGAGGGGAAATGTCATGGAAAGCAAGACACTAAAGAGGAGGAGGAAAAAAAATCAAAGTTTAATGATCATCTTGTAAGCTAAACTTACTCTTTCACACTAACCCCATAGGAGACACCGTAGTAAATACTAGGAAATCAGTAATGTACCCAAATGCATGTGATTTCCTGGTCCTTTTCATGGAACTTACAGTCTAATGGAAAGACTGACTTTAAACAAAAGTATAATTAACCAAAGATCCTACATGTTACAAAGCAAAAGTAAAAGTGAAATAAATATCAGAGAAAAACCTGATGTATATTGGGTATAGGAACTTTGAGGTAGCAACATTTAAACAGACCCAAAGAATGAGTAGAAATTAATGTAGACAAACCCTTGTCTGCCTTTCGGGTCTGATCTCATACGGCTCTTCCTGCTCAAGCCACACTGCCCATCTCTCCACCCTCAGGGCTTTTTCAAGCGGTTTGCTCTACTGCAAACATCCTCTCTCCCCTCAACCCCAACTTTGGTCTAACTTAAACTGCTATTCATTTCCGAAAGGATACCTTCTCCGGTTCCCCTCCCCGCCTTCCCTAGGTCAGGAGCCCTTGAGTTTTGTAATATCTGGATTTTTTTTCTTTACTGCACTAATCAGTATTGTAATTACATAAATACCTACTTCTTCCAATTTTACTCAGTGATTCAGGAAATATACCTATTCTCTTTTGAAGAAAAGAAGATAGGTGGCATGTAGACAAATGACATACCCATGAATGTTTCTGTATCTCGTTCCCCACTGAAGGTGGAAGCTGCTTAGAACCTATCCTGCTTGCCTGTCTCAGGAGGAATTCTATTGGGCATTCCACACAAAATGCTGTATCATTTAGATGGCTTCATGCTGTTATTCTGTTGGGACTACGGTGGTTCAAAGGTCAGCGTTTTAACCATCATTTACAAAAAGCAACTGAAATTATTTCACAAAAAAAAAGGTGCACTCTCCAAAACAAAAGAACTTCCCCGAGTACTGATAAAAATATTTAAAGTTCACCTCGAGAAATTAACATTTCGAATCTAAGAACGCTCCTGGTAGCTTAAAATGAATGTTTCTCTTATTTTCCATACTTCTTAAATTTAACAAAGTTCACAGAATGATTTCCATCTTAATCTGCCAACCTCCTGACGCTTTATCTGAGACCCAAACCCATAAAAATACAACAGCCTATTAATATTTTACAGGAGATGTCTGAAAGTCGCATTTATTCGGCCTTTCTAAAACTGAATTTCACCGACGGTGCGGTCAACAAGAACTGCATTTCCAGTCCCTTGGCACAAAATTGCTTCCTGCCAAATATAAAAGGAACCATTCTTCCCGGGAGGGGCCAAAGGAAAGCAAATCCCCGAAGCGGGCCCATGCAGTTCAAACTCCGCGGCCAGAGTGGAGGGGTGGGGGTGGCAAGCCGGCCCGCGCGTCTGCACGCCGCCCCCCGCCGCCCCCCCGGGCGAGTGCCCTCGGCCCTCCAGCGCCACGCGGCGCGGAGAGGCTCCGGGGATCTCCGGGCAGGCGGGCTGTGCGCGGGAGATCGCGGAGATTGGGCCTGAGTCAGGGCGCGATCGGGTTTCTCCCTGTCAGGCAGAGCGCTGGCGAGATTGTGAGATTCCTGACATACGCGAGGTCCAAGGCGGCCGCGGAGCAGGCGGGCGCCCACACCGCGAGCCTGGCGCGCCCTTCGCCAGCGCGCAGACCCCGCGAAGCAGGCCCCGCGGGCGCCCGGCGGCCTGGCCCGCGCCCGGGCTGATAACGCGTAACCGGAGCGCCGGCACGCGCCGGCAGGCCGCTGGCTGGGGGCCCGCGGCAGAGGCCGCACAGGTCGGCCGGGTCCCGTCCCTTCCTTACCGCGGCGCCGCCTGACCCTTCTCTTCCCTCGGCGCGGAACGGGCGTTCCCACGCGCGGCCACCCCGCCTGAGCCCACGAGCTGGGTGGCGCCCGGTGCCTACCTGGTCATCCTCAAAAATGATTTTGGCTGGGATTTCCTTGCGAATGATCTTCCCGAAGATCGTGTCGCCACCAGGCCGAGCGGCCTGAGCTTTGGCGATCTCATCTGCCATCGCGGCCTGCCTTCCGCAAGGCCGCCGGGGCCGAAGCTCGCGAGGAGGGGGAGCAGGGGGAGCGGGCAGAGGGCGGGAGCGCGCGACCAAGCCTGCGCTGGGACCGCTGCTCGCTTGGCGGAGCTGGTCCTGCGCGTGCGCACTGGCAACGAGCGCTGCGGCGGCGGCGGGCGCGGCGGGCGCTTGGGAGACCGGGGGAGCGGCCAGGGTCCGGAGGGAGGCTCTCGATCCAAGGCTCCAAGGAGCCATACTGAGGTCGTTTTTCTTTGTTCCTTCCTTGTTTCTCAGGGAGTGGAGTTACTGGTAGAAGCCGATCTTCGCTTGCTTTATGAACCCTTGTAGGAAAAATTAGATACTGTAACTGAAAAGATTTGATAGTGCAAATAGCGCTGGCCATGTTTGCTGGGTGAGACACCGTGACACTTTTTAATTTCTCAGCTACGGTAGGTCTTAGGTACAGCACGTAAGTCTTCCTTGCATCATTTTTCCCCCCTCCATCTAGCAGTGGTTCTCAACGTGGATTGCACGTTAAAATCACTTGGGGAACTTTTAAAAAATCCCTCGAACCTGGCCACACCCAGCTCAATCAGATTCTGGGGGATGAGACCCAGGCATTATCAGTAGGGTGTGAGCCTCCCTAGACTGTTCTACAAAGAATTTTTCCCAGCAGTAATCAATATAATGTCAAATGCCCTACCTTAAAGAACCAAAACATTTCTTAACCACAACTCCTCCTCCATCTTTGCTCCTTTTCAAGATTTTTTCTATATGTTGTGAACATTTTCTTATCTCTTTTTTGAGCCCATTTCCCTTTTGTCAAAATCATTGAGGACCTTCACTTAAAAAATCCTGTAGGTAATTCTAGTTCTCATCATACTAGACCTCTTGGCATCATTGGCCACTGTTGACCATACTCTTCTCTCAACAATATTCCATTCTCCAACCTCTCTGGATGCTGTTTTTCATTCACAATGAGCCTCCTATTCCAGGCCTCTGAGTGGATTCTGTTCTTGGTCCTTTTTTTCTGCCTAACAATCTGCAAGTGTCCTTATTAAATCAAATTAACTATACCTCCCCAACTGCCTTCATATGATTATTTTTACCACTTTGTCTTGGCAAAATTACTGATCGTGGCCCCCTTTGATATCAAAAGTGTCCCATTTGTTACTTTTGCTATCAAATGCATTACTGGAACAATGGGTGAAATCTAAATAGTGCCTGTAAATTATATAATAGTTTTTAAATCATGTTAATTTCCTCACATATCCACAGCAAAATTATCAAAATCAGTCGACTTATGATGGGGCTGTATAACTTAAGGTTTCTTTATAATGTTGCAAAGGGTAAGAGTCCCTTCTTTTTTTACAGCCATGTAGAATTCCATTGTGTAAATATACCAAATATTTTTTATCCATTTATCTACTGATGGGCACGTAGGCTGTTTCCAGATCTTAGCTATTGTAAATAGCACTGCTATGATCTTAGGGGTGGATATATTCTTTCTGGTTGGTGTTTTGGTATTCTTAGGATATATTCCCAGAAGTGGGATCACTGGGTTCAAATTTGTTTTTACTTTCTCCTCAAACAATCGAACAAGGGACTCCTCCTGCAATATTTTGTATCTGCTATAACACCATTCATTGAATTGCTCAAGTCAGAAGCCTTGAGATAATCCTTAACTCTTCTGCCTGTACTTTCAGCACATTTCATGAATCCAATCACTTCTTACCTCTGCTCCACCACCCTAATCTGAGCTACTATCATTATAGATGATCATGTTCTAATCTCTGGAACCTATGTTACTTAACATGGTGAAGGGGATTTGTTGATGTAATTAAGTTAAGGATCTTGAGGTGGGGAGGTTCCTAGATTTTTCCAGATGGGACCAATAAAATCACAGAGGCCTTATATGTGAAAGAGGAGTACAGGAGATGAGAGTCAGAGAAGGAGATATAATAATGGAAGCAGGGGTAAAAGTCTAAGATTGGAGGTGCTGTACTATTATTGGCTTTGAAGATGGAAGAGGCCACAAGAAGATGGCATTCTGGAAGTCAAAAGTCCAAATTGGGGTTTACTGAGCTAAAATTATGGTGTCAGCAAGGCTGCATTCCTTCCAGAGGTTCTAGGGGACAATGGCTCCCTTACCCTGTCCAGCTTCTAGATGCCACATTCATTCCTTGGCTTGTGGCCCCTTCCTCCATCTTCAAAGCCAGAAGCAGAGCATCTTCAAGCCTCTCACTAACTCTGCTTCCTTCTTCCACTTACAAGGATCCTTGTGATTTTCTTGGTCTCACCAGACATCCAGGATAATCTTTCCATCTCAAAATCCTTAATATAATCACATCTTTGAAGTCCTTTTTTGTCATCTAAGGAACATATTCAAAAGTTCCTAGGATTTCGGAGGCCATTATTCTGCCTACCACATAGCTCTTTGAACTTACATGATGAACATCTTGGATTTCCCTGTTCAGCTCTGGGTCCCACACTTTGAGATGCCAACAAACCAGGACATATTCCCAGAACAACCAGAATAGTCACCCCATTCACGGAAAGGCTGAATGAATCACAGAGATTTACTTAAGAGAAGAAAAGTTTCAGCACTGAACTGAGTTGGGCACTA
This sequence comes from Mormoops blainvillei, assembly GCA_004026545.1. Classification (NCBI taxonomy): domain Eukaryota; kingdom Metazoa; phylum Chordata; class Mammalia; order Chiroptera; family Mormoopidae; genus Mormoops; species Mormoops blainvillei. Next base: position 63,060 of record PVJD01003175.1, read on the forward strand.
TGGGAACCATATTTTCAAATACTGGCTGACAAAGGATTTTGGTTTGAATACAGGACCCCAGTTGGCCAGAAGTTATAACAAAAAATTATAAACTTTCAGGAAGGTGGGCAATGATCCTGAACTGGAAATGAAGTAAGCATCTTTTAATCATTCATTAGTGATCAGAAGACTACAATGCAATATCACAAGATCATCTAATTTACTGTTTCTTGGATAAAAGAAAGTATTCAGTATATTTGGTTTAATTGCTTGATTATGTTAAACACTTCTGCAAATCTAATATATTTTATAAAAAAGCAAAGTCAACTCAAAATTGCCATGGGATGTAAAGTACAGTATAGGAAATATAGTCAATTATATTGTTAAACTATATATGGTGCCCCATGGTACTAGAGCTATTGAGACCACTTGGTAAATTATGTAAGTGTATACCACTACCCTGTACACCTGAAATTAATATAAAATAATATTGAATGTCCACTGTATTGAAAAATAATTTTTTTTTAATTTTAAAAAAGGTTAAGTAGACTATCACCTTGCTATTTTTCATGATGACTTTCAAATGATGTAAATCACAGAGAAGGAAAAGTGTCTCGGCGAACCATTGGTCAGAATCTCTTCGTTTCTAATAAAAAGTCAGTTTTACCTAAAAGTTAACTGAAAGGCTGTGCAGGGTACAAAAGGCAAACAACGATTCTGCAATGGGAACAAGGCTGAGATTTTTCTTGGTGCTTGCAAGGTCATAAGTTAAAATGTACATAAATAAATGCTTTCTGATTGTTTATGATCTATAAACTATTTCTGGCCGACTGACTAGCAAAACCAAGGAGTAAGGCAAGTTGAGCAGGCTGGATGTGTAAAGGGTAAGGCTAGGCTTTCAGGTCAGGAATAGGGATTTGTATCCCAGATTTCTATTTACAAGCCCTGTGGTCTTAAGCAAGTAACTCATCCCCACCTTCTGAGGAAACTGAATGAGAGAATGTATGCACAGTACTTTTGAGAGTTACCGTTCCAATCAATGTCTGTCCGCTACAGTTGCTGTGGCTTCTCCCTTACTTATGCAATTCTGCAAGAAGGCAGTCGCAGCTGGAAAACTTTATAATCAGGTTCTTTAATAGATAAGCCCAAACCCGAAACAGGAGGTAATGAATGGTGTATATATATATATTGTAGATGCCCAAGCCGTCCATTAAATGTCAATCCACTCTCCGCCACCAGAGGTTGCAGCAGAAAAAACCGGAAGTGACTCTGCCCCTAACTAACATGGCGTCCAGGTGATTTCCGTTCTCCTCTCGCCTGTAATTGACTTCGGGGCTTCTCGCGGTTTTACCGGACGCTCTGGTTCTTCAAACTCCTCTTGCCCTGCCCTCCGCAGAAGGCGGGGCTACGAAGGAGATGCTGCGTGGTGATTGGTTGCGGCGTGGTAGGAGCGTAGAAACGGGAGTTGGCCCGCACACGCCAGGCCGTGATTGGTTGCTGCAGGCGGAGCGACTAGACCGCTGGAGAGGTAGCGGCGGCAGTGAGGAGAGACATGGATCAGGCAGCCAAGGTGACAGGGCCAGGGGAGGTGTTGGGTGCGATGCCGACCGTGGGGGGTTACGAGCGCAGCCTGTCGAATGTTGTCTGCAGTCCTATAGCTGGTGCTCAGGCCCTCCACGGAGGATGTGGCCGTTGCCCCTGATGAGTCGGGTGGCCAGCCCCGAAGAGTGTTCGAGGGTTTGTGCAGGTGCGGCGGGTGGGGGGGGGGGGAAGGAGGCACAGTGCCGGGGTGCCGACTGCGCTTCGTGATGCAAGACTGGAGCTCTGCCCGCGTCGCATCTCCCCACGAGTATTTGCCTGAGGTGCCCGTCTCGCATCCGTGGGAGGTGTGCGAGACGCCAGAGGCCGCCCTGCGCTCCAGCCGTCACGGGAGGCGAAAGCTGTAGGCCTGTAAGTGGCAGGTCCACGGAAGTCTAGGAACCCAGGGAACCGAGTCTCGGCAAATTCACTCCCCAAAATACCAGCGACACAGAACAGAGACCCGAGTGCTCGGAACGAGCTTGGGAAGCGATGGCCCCCCCCGGGGTCACATTCCTGAGGACCTCGTCTCAGGTTCATTGGTCATCCAGCTGATGCCCGTTCCCGGCAGGTGCCCAATTCTCAGAGACCAGCCGTCCCTAACCTTAAATATCAGCATGGCCGGTGGGGATCTACCCCTGTCACTGGCTGAAACACAGGCATGGAAAGGGGGGAATGGGCTGCTAGAATACAACGAGGAAAAGCAATGCTTCCAGTCAAAAATAAGGAGCCGCTAAGCGATGCCTCATGTACTACTGCGTTTGGTGTTCTCAGCACCCGTAGAGACAGAATTGTAAAGGATTATTCATTCCAAAAACTTAGAGTGGCCATAGTAGCTATTAGTAATACCGGACAGCCACCATTTAGCCTATACTATATGGGCATCGTGGATGCAACAACAAACAGGCCACCTTTGCCTTCCGACAGAAGTCTAGCAGGTCGGGAGATTTTTAACAGTTACTTAATTAGAATTGTGTTGAGTGCTCGGAGTTGAAAATACAGTGTATTTTGTGTGCATATAATTGGGATTTAACCTTTCTGAAGGGATGCAAAAACAAAATACCTCTAATAAAAGTTAAAGATCTCAAGTTTGATTAGAAATTAGCTAGAAGAGAAAAAGACCATTCGAGAAAAAGGAATTAGCATATGGAAGTCCTTGAAATGGGAAGTTGTTTGGAAAACTTGAATACAACTGAAAGGATTCATTCCAAAAAAAAGCATTTTAGCCAGGGCTACAATGTATAGAAGACACCTGTGCTAAGCATGGAGGACACAAAGGTAACCAAGAAGCCTTTGAGGAAGTATGGCCCAACAAGTAAGCAATTTACATACGGTGTAGCAAGTGCCCATTGTTGGGGATATACTCAGGAGGGGCCTATAATCCTGATTATAGATCAGGATTCCTGAAGGAATAGATAAATAATGACTATCTGGAGTGAAACCTAGTACAGAAATTATGCCATACACCGTTAAAATTACCTCATTGTTAAAAAGAAATTAGGGCAAAAAGCCTGAGTAACTTGTCCAAAGTGAACAGTAAGTGCCAAAGTCAGATTCAAACTTATCTGACTGGAGAATATATTCTGTATATATACTACCTAAATTTGTCCAATCAGTATAAGTAAATGGCGAAGAGAAGACAGTCTGTGACTTAACTTTCTGCTTTTTAATAAAAGTGTATTAACTCCAAGGCAGTAATGATAACTTCAACTTGATTACATCTGCAAAGACCCTATTTGGAACTAAGGTCACATTTGCAGGTACTGGGGATTAGGACTTCAACATGTGTTGGAAGGACACAAGTCAAGCCATGGCAATATAGATATACCACATTTTATTTACCCAGTCATGAGTTTATGAACATTTGGGTCATTTATACTTTCTGACTATTACAAATAATACTACTATGGACATTCATATATAAGTTTTTGTGTGAATGTTTTCATTTTTCTTGGGTATATACCTAGGCATGGAATTGCTGGATCATATGATAACTTTATGTTTAACTTTTTGAGCAACTGCCAAACTGTTTTCCAAAGCATCTACACCATTTTACAAGTCCTACCAACAGTGTATAAGTTCCAATATTTCCACATCCTTGCCAACATTTGTTTTTTACTATCTTTTTGATATAGTCCTCCTAATGGAATGAAGTAGTATCACTGAAATTTAAATTCGTAGTACCCAAATGGCAATTATATTGAGCACCTTTTTATGGCCTTAATAGCCATTTATCTCTCCTCTTTGGAGAAAGGTCTATTCAAATCCTTTGCAAAAAAAAAAAAAAAGAGAGAGAAATTAAGAAAAACAAAAATCCTTTGCCTATTATTTTTTTTATTGTTGAGTTGTAAAAGTTCTTTTTTTAACTTTATTTTTGATTCACACTATTAATAGATGTCCCCATTTTTCCTCCCCTTTACGTACCTCCACCCAACCCCTGCCCCTCCCCACTTTCCTTTGGCCATCACCACACTGTTGACTGTGTCAGGAATTTATTTGTGTATGTTCTTTGGCTAATCCCTTCACCTTTTTTCATCCAGTCCCTCCCCCTCCCCTTGGACAGCTGTCAGTCTGTTCCATGTATCCATGTCTCTGTTTCTATTTTGTTCATTAGATTCGACATACAAATGAGATCACATGGTCTTTGTCTTTCTCTGACTGGCTTATTTCACTTAGCATAATAATCTCGAGATCAATCCATGCTTTGCAAAAGGCAAGATTTCCTTCTTTTTTAGGGCCACATAGTATTCCATTGTATAAAGGTACCACAGCTTTTATTATCCACTTATCGACTGATGGGCATTTGGGCTGTTTCCACATCTTGGCTATTGCAAATAATGCTGCCATGAACACAGGGGTACATATATCTTTTGAACTGGTGTTTCAGGAATTTTAGGGTATATTCCCAGAAGTGGGGTTGCTGGGTAAAAAGGCAGTTCCATTTTTAATTTTTTGAGGAAACTCCATACTGTTGTACACAGTGGCTGCATCAGTTTGCATTCCCCCCAGCAATGTTCTAGGGTCCACTTTACTCCACGTCCTCGCCAGCACTTGTTGTTTTATTCATGGTAGCCATTCTGACAGGTGTGAGGTGATATCTCATTGTGACTTTAATTTGCATCTCTCTGATGATTGGTGATGTTGAGCTTTTTCTCATGTGTCTGTTGGCAATCGGTATGACCTCTTTGGAGAAGTGTCTATTCAGGTCCTTTGCCCATTTTTTAATTGGATTGTTTGTCTTCCTGGTGTTGAGTCATATGTGTTCTTTATATATTTTGGACATTAACCCCTTATCAGATGTATTGTTGGCAAATATGTTCTCCATACAGTGGGTTCCCTTTTCATTTAGTTGATCGTGTCTTTTGCTGTACAGAAGCTTTTTAGTTTGATGTTCTCCCATTTGTTTATTTTTTCCTTTGTCATCCTTGCCCGAGGAGATACAGTAGCAAAAATAACTAGCCCCTTATCAAATATATGATTTATAAATATTTTCTCCCATTCTGTGGGGTGTCTTTTCTTTTTTGATAGTGTCCTTTCCCTTTTTCTTTTTGAATAAAATTTTTTGTTTTTGTAAAAGTGATAGGTATGTAAAGATTAATAAATATTGGCCAGTTGCTTCTGCATCCTGGTTCTGTGTTACTGCGGGGCCCACACAGTCTCTTAGCTGAGATGCCTGAGGAAACCCAGACTCACAACCAGCCGAAGGAGGAGGTGGAGATACCTGCCTTTGAGGCAGAAATTGCTCAGTGGATATCACTGACCATCAGTACTTTATACTTGAATAAAGATCTTTCTGAGGGAACTTATTTCAAATTCATCGGATGCTCTGGACAAGATCAGATATGAAATCTTGACAGATTCCAGTAAATTGGACTCTGGGAAAGAGCTACACCTTAATCTCATTTCAAACAAACAAGACCAAACCCTCACTATTGCTGATACTGAAATTGGAATGACCAAGGCCAATTCGATCCATAACCACGGTACTATTGCTAAGTCTGGGACCAAAGCATTCATGGAAGCTTGGTAGGCTGGTGCGGATATCTCTCTGATTGGCCAATTTTGTGTCAGATTGGCCACTTCAGTTGCTGAAAAAGTGATTGGGATCAGCAAACATAACTACGATAAGCAGTATCCCTGGGAGTCTTCTGCAGGAGGATTTTTCACAGTTCAGACTGACACAGGGGAACCCATGGATCATAAAACAAAGGTTATCCTGCATCTGAAAGAAGACCAGACTGAGTACTTTGAGTAGAGAAAGGTAAAGGAGATCATGAGAAAACATTCTCAATTTATTGGCTACCCCATTACTCTTTTTGTGGAGAAAGAATGTGTTCAAGAAGTCAGTGATGATGAAACTGAAGAAAAGGAAGAAAAAAGAAAAGAAGTTCAATGACAAGCCTGAAACTGAAGATGTTCCAACAAAGAGGAAGAATAAAAGAAGGTTGGTGACAACAAAAAGAAGATCAAAGAGAAGTTCTGTGAACAAGGAGAACTGAACAAACCAAAGACCAATTTGCACCAGAAGTCCTGACAACATTACTGATGAAGAATTTGGGAAATTCTACAAAAGCCTGACTAATGACCAGGAGGATCACTGGGTAGTGAAGCCTTTTTCAGCTGAAGGGCCATTGGAATTTGGAGCCCTGCTTTTTGTTCCAAGATGTGATCCCTTTGACCTGTTTGAAAATTGTAAGTAAATGAACGTTAAGTTGTATGTTCACAGAGTTTTCATCATGCATAACTGAGGAGCTAATGCATGAATATCTGAATTTCATTAGAGGTGTGATGGATTCTGAGGATCTCCCTCTAAATATTTCCCAGGAGATGTTGCAATAAAGCAAAATTTTGAAAGTTATCAGAAAGAATTTGGTCAAAAATGCTTAGAACTCTTCACTGAACTGGCAGAAGATAAAGAGAACTACAAAAAGTTTTATGAGCAATTCTCTAAAAATATTAAGTTTGGAATACATGAATATTCAAAATCAGGAGAAGCTTTCAGAGCTGTTAAGATACTACATATCATCGTCTGGTGATGGGATGGTTTCCCTAAAAGATTATTGCACAAGAAGGAAGGAGAACCAGAAACCCATCTTTTACATCACCAGTGAGACCAAGGACCAGGTAGCTGACTTTGGCCTTCGTGGAGCATCTTCAGAAGCATGGCCTAGAAGTTATTTATATAATCAAACATATGGATGAGTATTCTGTTCAGCAGCTGAAGGAATTTTAGGGGAAGACTTTAGTGTCAGTCACCAAAGAGGGCTTGGAACTTACAGAAGATGAAGAAAAGGAAAACAAACAGGAAGGGGGGAAAAACAAGTTTGAAAACCCCTGTAAAATCATGAAGGACATCTTGGAGAAAAAAGTAGAAAAGGTGGCCGTGTTAAACTGATTGGTGACATCCCCGTGCTGCATTGTCACAAGCACCTATGGCGAGGACAGCTAACATGGAAATAATCTTGAAAGCTAAAGCCCTGAGAAACAACAGTAGGCTATATGGCAGCAAAGAAACACCTGGAGACAAACCCAGACCATTGCAGCATCGAGACCTGAAGGCAGAAGACAGAGGCTGACAAGAATGACAAGTCTGAAGGACCTAATCATCCTATTCAATAAGACAGTGCCCCTGTCGACTGGCTTCAGTCTCAAAGATCCCCAGACACACGCTAACAGGTATACAGGATGATCAAACTTGGTCCAGGTATTGATGAAGATGGTCCCTACTGATGACAGCAATGCTGCTGTAACTGAAGAGATGCCCCTTGAAGAAGATGATGACATGTCATGCACAGTATGACTAAGTAGACTAAGCTCACCTGAAAAATAACTTACACTGACTTGTGGCTCAGTGGATTGGGCGCCAGCCTGTGAAGCAAAGGGTCGCCGGTTCCAGTCTGAGTCAGAGCATGAACCTGGGTTGCAGGCTAGGCCCCCACTAGAGGGCATGGGAGAGGCAACCATACAGTAATGTTTCTCTCTCTTTCTCCCTCCTTTCCCCTCTCTAAAAATAAATTTAAAAAATATTTTTAGAAAAAAAATAACTTGTACATGTGCTTAATACTTTACCTTTGTTCCCTGTGGTAATATATTTTCAAGGATTTTTTCTTTATTTTTAATTAACATTTTAAAAATCTATATGGCATGACAGTAACTGTTCAAAGGAAAGATGAGGTTTCTTTTTGCTTCGAAATGTATGATACTGTGATACTTTAGGCACTAAAGCAGAGCTAGTTTTTCTTTTCCAGTTTCATGTTGGCTTCTTTTAACAGAATGAGGTTGGTTGTGGTGAGATCTGTGTAACCTAATGTTTGTTAACGTTGTCGTCTAAAGTGTTTAGCTCTCAAATGGACTCCTTTGTAGACCAACTCTTTTGTCACTGAAGTGTTCTGAGATATACATGTTTAAAACAACTTTCATCCCCTAGGATCTACATTTTAAACCTTCCATCCCCTGTAGTTATCAACTCTATGGATGACCTCTAAAAATTAGTATGCTAAGCTGAACCAACTTGATGGGAGCAACTATCCGTAGTGCTTGTTTTCCAAAGAAACATATTGTTTAAAGTAGCAAAATTATCAGCGAACCTAGGCATGTTGTAAAGCCTTTCAGAAGTAACTCAGAGCAACTTTTGTGAATGGAAATGTAGTGCTCAAGTCACATTCTGCTTTAAAAAGGTTGTGACAAATATAGATGAATTAAAAAGGAAAAAAGAAATAGCATTACACAAATACCAGTAGGTGTCTACTCCTTCTACATACTCCTAATTCCTGCTCCCCGGAGATAAGAGCTTTTTATCAATTTAGCTATTTCTTGTGATATTTACCTCTGTTTTCTAAACATGCTTAAACTGCTATCTATTTACTTTCTCTTTGGAGATATTATTTGTTGACTTTTAACTATGGAGGTTGGGGACTAAGCTTCCCCTTACACCTTATTCCTCTCAATATACAAGTTTTGGTTAATTAGTTTTGTCTCTGATGGTATTTGACTATATAAGATTTACCCACACTTGAGCTCTCTAATATAAATATAATTACATTGCCTTTAATTTCTAGTTCTTAGTATTTCTTGACATTAAATACTGCTTTGTTTTTATCATTAGTTATTCCCTACATATCCCCAAAATCTGAACAAAACTAAAGTCTACCAGTTTTATTTTTTTCCCTAGTAACATCTTTTCTGGAACAGTGCGGCGTTTTCCTATAGTCCAGACTAGTTGCTTTTTTGGCTGGTTGCACAGATGCTGACCTATATTTGTCCTTTACCATCATCTCTTCCTCTCTGGTGTTGGATCACCTGTCTTCCTGATTCTCATGCTTTTTTCTTCTGTGGTTCATCCCTTGTTTTGGTGGAGCACACTTGGTGGAACACATGTAGTGTTCTAAGAAAAGGTAAATGGCATAAAGGAGACTTTGCATTTCTGAAAATGTCTATTTACCCTTGTATAATAGGTGATAGTTTGGCTATGTGTGTTATTTTAAGCTGGACATTTTCTTTTCAAAACTTGCAGATATTATTCTGTTGGCTTCTCACAGCGATGCTATTTAGAAGTCAGGTGCCTTTCTGATTTTCTGATTTTCTGCTGTGTGTGAGCTGTTTTTTCTCTCAGAGTTTTCTTTTTATTAGCATTGTGCTGAACTTACATCATGATGAGCTGTGGTATGGGTTTTCTGTTGGGCACTTGGTGGAGCCCTTTCAATCTAGTAACTAATTGCTTATCTTGGTGAAATTTTTTTTTATTTACTCCCCCTTTTAATTTCTGTTTTCTCTGTTCCCTGTTGTTGGAGCCATCTAGACCACTCCCTTAATTTTCTTATCTTTTCTCTCCTCAATTTCTCTCTCAATTTTTATTCTCCTTTCTGGGCAATTTTTCTCTACCTAATCTTTGCTCGCACTCATTAGATATCCAAGAGCTTTTGGGAGCTTTCTGAACATTCCTTCTTAGTTTAACTTGTTGTTATTGTTGTTGTTTTTGTTGTTGTTGTTATTGCATGTTTGCAATAACTTAGGAGGTAATTGTAGTTGTTTGGGTTTTGTTTTGTTTTGTTTTTATATTTCCTGTCCTCATTTCCTGTTTCTGTTTTGGTGTCTGCCTTTGAAGTGATGGGTTTTCTAAAATACTTCAGACAGTGCCTAGCACACAGGATATTCTCAGTAAATGTTAGATATTACTATCTGGTGAATGGACTGGAGGAAAGGAGGGAAGGGTGGCAGAGTGACAAATCTCTGGAAGTCGTCTAAGAAAGAGATGGGGAGTGTCTGAACTTAAATAGTTTGGGGGTATGATGAATGTACAAAAAATTAGACACCCTAACCTTTCCACATTAAGAGTAAGGTAAATTTAAATTTGACCGTGAGCTTTTTGGTTTGAGAAATTCTGTGCCTTCCATAACTGAAATTGAGAAGACAGAAGAAAAAGCAGTGTTGGGGGAATAATATCGAGGACCTTTCTGGGCTTGAGAAGTGTGAGGCAGCCTCAGCCCCTGTCTGTCTCCTACCAAAGTGCCAGGCTCTTTTCTCTCCATTTTTTAGCACAGTCATAGAATATTCCAAAATCTCAGCATTTTACTATCTTTTGGGAAGTCACAATTGAACTTACCTAAATTACCTGAAATATCTTCCTTCTGGGCTCCCTTAAGATGTAATAAGATCATGACTTTGTGTGTATGTATGTGTCTCACTTTAAGAACAGATGAAGGCCTCACCACGTTAAGAAAAATGATAACGATACATACCGGACTGGTAAAGGTGTTTACCTTAGCAGACTGGCTTTGGCAGGGGGATTATTAACTTTTTAATTATTCTTGAATTGTTTTGTTTCAAAGAACTTTGTATTATTTTTGTAAATAAAGTTTTTTTTTAATTTAAGGATTAATAATCAGTGTAAAGATATATTGGCAAACCCTGGTTTTCATCAGCTACTTTGAAAAATAGTCTAAGAAACAAAAAGAAAAGAAATACTGTTTGCGTCTTGTAATTATGTAAAATGTGACTTTTTTTCTTTTGAGGTCTGAGTTCTGATTTTCTTGATAGGTTTTACAGCTCTTTAAAACATTGCACAGGACCAGACAACAAGTTTTTAAAAATGATACCAGAGCATTAGAAGGTAAGTTTATTTTTTTCCCTTTGGAACAAGTCCATTCTTCAGATAGCTGCTAATATATCCAAGAGACGTTGTGTTCAGTCAAGACTCATCTTAGGGAATGACCTTCATTATCTCTTCTCTAATGTCGTTTTGTGTTATAAAGATTAGTTTACATTACACTTTCCTGAGTATATACTTAAAGAAAATTAAAGTCACTTCTCTATTGTATGGGCAAATTTTCACACTCTCTAGAACCAGACACTGCCATATTGTTAATGCCTTGTGTCATTCTAGAAGTGACAACAGCTATGAAAGAGAACCCAGAATCTATCCTAAACAATTCCAAATCAGTATTTCACTGTTTTATGTGGTTTCTAGCTTACCTGGAAGTCAGAGGTCTAAAGCTTAGGTTCTGTGCTGGTCCTGTTCAGTTGCAGTCCTCACACACTTCTGAACCTCTTTAACCTAGGTATAGTGTCCCACTGTCCCTGGGAATTCAAAATTTTATAATTCACCAAAAATAATCTCTTGAATATTAAAGTACATGCCCTATGTTGTACTTTACACAAATTCCTCACTTAATTCCTATAGCAGCCCAGTGATGTAGTTGCTGTTGTAACTTCTATTTTTTAAGATAAGAAGCTAACAAAACGTGAAAGGAATTGCCCTACATTGTACTTAGTAAGAGAGAGAGCTGGGATTCAGCCTGTGCCGTCTAACTCCAAAGCCCAAACTCCTCACCACATTACATACTGAAATTATGAAGCATAAAAGGGAGGTTTTACGACTATTCTCCATCAAAAGAGCATATTTTTGTTACTTTAAATGTTCTTAAGTGAAATAATTATAAGAACAGCTCACACTGTATATTTACTAACCACTTGACATGGATCATTCCATTAAATGCTCACAGCAATTCAATAAGGCAGTTCGTCAGATTAAACTGAGTTATGCTGCCATAATGATGCCACAGTCTCAGTGGTGTGTATGAACAAAAGCTTTTTTTTATCACTCACTTTACATGTCAGCCAAGGCTCTGGAGGCTGCTATATCTTTATTTTAATTTGTGTGTGCACGTGTGGTTTAATGTACTCGTATGTATTGAGTTTTGCCATTGTAAAAAACATTTTTATTTAAATTCTTAGAGTTGTAGGAACAAAATATTGGATTTTATTAGAATGTTATAACCAGAGGTACACAAATGAAATTGAAAGTAAAAAGCAGGAAACAAAAGTATTAGAGTACTGAATGTTTATATTAGGTTTAATTACAAATTTGCCAACCTGTCAAGCTGTCCAAGAGACTTCTTTAATAAACTTCTTATTTGTATACTTTGTTTTACATGGATCCAAACTATTACCTCTACTAGAGAAGTAGTCATTCATAATGAATAACATGTAAATTATTGGGACAGGAATTATAAACTAGAAAAGCAAATAACTGCATGTGTATTTTTCTTTCTGTAGCAGCCAGAATAAAGATAAATGAAGAATTCAAAAGTCATAAAAGTGAAACTTCTCCTAAGAAAATAGAAGAGGTACAGTAATCTTTCAGTTACAATAAACCTCTTATAAAATTTCTTAGCAACTAGAGGAAATGATGAAAATAGAGGGGTTATATGGAATAAAAACCCTGATAGTTAAAGCAGCTATAGGTAACCTTCACTTGTTTGGCGTGGCTCACCGCCTCTGGGTCATCTGCCTACACCCCTAAGACAGCAGTGTCATGGTGAAAAGAACATGGATGTTGCCATGGTCAAAACAAGAGCAGCTGAATCAACCTAAACACCCACAGAAATGCTATCTTCACTTAAGGCAATTGACTGAACTAAGGAGAATGAGTGCTGTAGTAACTCAGAACTGCAGAGGGAACATCTCCTCACTGAGCTCAACTAGACAGGTTTTTTAAAAACTTCCCAAGTTGGTAGTGGAAGTTAACCAGCCACTGTTTATTACTTACTCTTGGTCTACCTTCTGTATTTGCCTTTTAGTCACTTGTTCTAGTTGAAGACAGACTACTGACATTAGCCTGTGAGTTCCCTAGTATTCCCAATACATATTCATTGAAAAAACCCACACTGATTTATTTTCTGTATAAAATCGTACTGCATATATACAGTCTCAGTCTTGAGCTTACCAAGTATTCCTGTATCTAACCTTGTATAAAATAGAGGAAAAGACCCATAGGAAGAAAATGAAAAGTGGACAATTATTTACAGGAGTAGTTACGGTTCCAAGAATTGGGTTGATAAAAAGGGTGGTACAAATTAGAGAAATTCTTGCATGTTTAATAGAATTTCCACATATTAAAATTTTTTTTCATAAATATGCATTTATATTTCAAAAATGGCATTCTTGAAGTGGTAAATATCTGTAATAATCAGGCTAGTGACACAAAGTGAGAGAGCTTAAGTATTTCTATCCCTATAAGGTAAAGAAAAAAGGGAACTATTTCTCTTGGGTATATGACAAACAGGGACTATGTAATTTTTGTTTATGCAGAAGTTAAGATGACATAGACCAGCAGTCCTCAAACTTTTTGATCTCAAGACCCCTTTACCTTCTTAAAAATTAAGGACCCTAAAAAGTACAGCTTATATGTTATACCTATCAATATTTACCATATGAGAATTTAAAACTGAGAAATTTTAAAACTATATATTAAGTCATTTAAAACACGAGAAACCTATTACATGTTAACAAATGCATTGTTTATGAAAAATAACTATTTTCAAAATAATTTAGTGAGAAGAGTGAGATGCTTTACATTTTTACAAATCTCTTTCATGCCTGGCTTAATAGAAGTCAGCTAAATTTTATCTGTTTCCTCATTCAATATGGTTTTTTAGGTTGAAGTATTTGAAGAAAATTCAGCCTCACACAGAAGTATATGGATGGTACAAATTAGAGAAATTCTTGCATGTTTAATAGAATTTCCACATATTAAAATTTTTTTCATAAATATGTGTTTACATTTCATAATTTATATTTATTATAAATTTATTCATTTATAATTTTTAACAAAGTAAAGGGGTCTCAAGATCAAAAAGTTTGAGGACTGCTGGTCTATGTCATCTTAACTTCTGCATGAATAAAAATTACGTAGCCCCTGTTTGTCATATACCCAAGAGGAATAGTTCCCTTTTTTCTTTACCTTATAGGGATAGAAATACTTAATACTTCCATATACTTGGAAAGGTGTAGGAGTATGTAATAGCCTTTTCAAATAATGGTGAATGTTCTTTGATTGTGTATGCCAACAAGTGATAAATTTCCTTATAGATTCGTTACATTGTGGAACTCTGTTCCTATCAGAGCAATGGATATATATACATATTCATTTTGGCAGTTGCTGGGGGTGCTCCAGGATTCCTACACACCACCTCCTGTCCGTTCCCTCTGGTCTCCCCTAATCCCTTGTTCCCCATCTAACCTTGTTCCCAGCCTTAGACCTAGGACTCCACTTGGCTTATGCACCTCCAGTAGGTGAGGAGATCCTTTTTTGTTCCCCTCCTTTCTTTACCCTGCTAATCCCCTTCTCGGGGCTGTCAGGATGGGAGGCTCTGCTCTCCTGCAGCCTTCTCCATGTCAGTTAACCGCAGCTGCCTCCTTTTGTGCTCAGACCAAAAACCTCGGTGCTCTCTTTCTCATCTGCTTTCCTTCTTTCACACCTTTAACCTGGCAGCAAATCCTATTGGTTTAACCTTCCAAATATACCCAGAATTCGACCCCTTCTCATCCTTCCCATTGTCATCTGGTTCAAGGAACCATCATATCTCACTGAATTGTTTCAACAACCTCCTACCAGATCTCCCTTCTTTGGCTTTAACTTCTACAGCCTGTTCTCAATACTTTTGAAAGCAGAATGAGCCTTTTTTAAAAGGACATATTCTATCTCTCCTCTGCTCACAACCCCCGTGACTCCTCATCTCATTCGAAGCAAAATCTAAAGTCTTTACCTACCATGACCTGTAAGTCATCTGACCCCTGTTAACGTCCCACCTCACTTCACTCATTTTCAAGATGAAGTCTACCAAATACCCAAGTCTGAATCATAGGCTGCCTGTCAGTGGTTTATTCAAGTACAAATGGTGCTGTACTTCTCACAACTCCAACAGTGCAGAAGGCTCTCGCATTATGAAAGTAATTTTGATGTCATGGGTCCCCTGAAAGGGTCTCAAGGTCCTTCAAGGTGTCCACACCACTGAGAATTTCTGCTCTAGTCCAGTTCTTCATTTTGCGAATGATGAGGTCTGAAACTCAGAGTAGGTTATTAACCCAGGGCCATACATTTAATGACAGAACCAGAGCTGGAATCCAAGTATTGTCACTCCCAGTCCAACACTCTTTCTAGTTCTCAGAACATCCAACTCTATAAAAGAAAGATTCACACTCCCCCCAAAACAAAACTATATTTTAAACACACTGTAAAATATATATACAACAAAAACTACTGTAAGTCTGTTTTGAAAAAGTTAAAAGTATACACCTATCTGAGCTCTCTGTATACTAGCAATGATTACAAAAAGTTAAAGGCAGTATTACCTAAAAAAGAAATTGTAATAAACCTATAGTTTTCAAAAATAGTACATTCATGTGAACCATTGAAAAAACACTTGAAGGATTTATTCTATATGTTTGGTTTTCTTAACAGCTAATAAAAATAGGTTCTGATGTGGAATTGTTACTCAGAACATCTGTTATACAAGGTATTCACACAGACCACAATACACTGAGTAAGTAAAATTAAAGAAAAATGTTTTTTGATTGCAATGTGTTTTAAAATATTGAGCAATTAATGGTGCTTTTAATGCTAATCAGTAAAACAACTTGATTTTGCCAGTGTGCTATATGTATATTGTATACATTTGTAAGGCTATCATTTAAAAATGCTGAATTATGAAACTTTGTTTTACCAGATTTTATTTTTTCTTTTGTAACTTATTTTTCCTTTTTAATCTTAACTACTGGTTATATTACAAAACTAGTTACAGAGACAGTATGACTATTTTTATTATATTTATTTGGGGTTATTAATATTTCTAGTATCATTTATCACCTACCTAAACTAAATCTGTTTCTTTACTTTTCATTCTGTGATTAGAGTTATTTTAATTCAGAAAATTTGGAATTGTAGAAAGTAAAAATAGACCAGAGGATTCTTCATTATAGCTCAAGACTCCTGGTGGTGCCTTGGTAGAATCTCATTTCACATTATATTTTGTTTTTATTCCCTAAAGTTTCTTTGGGGACAATAATAACAATGAAAAAGATGACATTAACAGTTTTGAAAGGCTTTTTTTTCCCATTTAAAGTAAGTGATTGAAGTATAACATGAAAACAGAAAAGCGTCCAGTTTATAACTGTATAACCCAGTGAATTTTCACAAAGCAAAATACTCATATAACCAACATCCACATCAAGGTGTATAATGTACTACCGGAACCCCAAAAGCCCCTTCATGACCTTCTGACTCTCCGGCATACCTCCTCCCCACAAGCGTACCCACTGTCCTGACTTTTAACACCGACAATGTTTAACTTAATAAAATGTTTTAACTTTATATAAATGGCATCATACGGGATTACTGTTTTTGCCTGGCTTCTTTCTCTAAACATTACGTTTGTGAAAACGTCGTGTGGTTGTGCCTAGCAACATTTCTGTGAGTGTTGTTTGAATATACCAAAGTTTATTCATTCTACTATTGTTCATTTGCATTGTTCCTAATTTTGGACTATAATAAATAATGATTCTGTGAACATTCTTCTACGTGCCTTTTGATTTAAAATATATATGTATGTACATATGCATGTATATCTATATACACATATAGATATATAATGCATTTTCTTGGGCATATGTATATTTAGTAGTGAATTTTCCAGGTCAAAGGGATTGTGTGTTTATTTAGTTTTATGTAGATATTGCTAACCAGTTTTCCAAAATGGTTAAAATAATTTACACTTCCAACAGTGGTGTCTGAGAGCTCTAGTTGCTTTATATCCTCACCAACAGTTGGTACTGTGTGTCTCTTTAATTTTAGTCTTTCTGGTGATTGTGTAATGGTATCACATTGTGATTTTAATTTGTATTTCTCTAGTAACAATGAAGTATTAGCACCTTTCCAGTTATTTAATAGCCAGCTATTTTATGAAGTGACTTAAAGTCTTTTTCCCATTTTTCTAGCAAGTATCTGCCTTTTTACTATTGAGAATTCTTTATATGTTCTGAATATACATTCATTGTTGGATATATGAATGACAAGAATCTTCTACTTTGTGGCTTGCTTGTTCTTTTTGATCTTTGATTAGAAGTTCTTAAGTTTAATGTAGTCCAGTTTACCCATTCTTTTCCTTTATGTTTAGTATAGTAAGTCCTCAACAATGCCAATAGATTCAGCAACTTTGACTGAAGTCACATATAACAAAACCAGTTTTTCTGTAGGCTAATTGATATAAACAAGAATTAAGTTCCTAAGGCATCTCATCATCATTGCATTGATATGAAGTTGAACAAAATAGCATTATTGCAGAACCTGTTGTAATTTTGAGTCCTGTTTAAGAAGTATTAAAGCAAAGTCATGAAGAAATTTTCCGAGGCTTTCTTCCGAAAGCTTTAGTGTTTGGTCATCCATTTGGTTGTTTATATTAACTAGAGTTGATTTTGATATGTGGTGTGAGATAAGGTTCAAGATTTACTTTTTACATGTGAATAGTCAGCTTATCCAGCGTTTATTGAAAGCAGCATCTTTCCCTGCTGCAGTGCAAGGTCGCCTTTGTCATAAACCTAATAACTATGTATGTGTGTACATCTGTTTCTGGACTTTATGATCTCTCCAATTAGTTTGTTTTTCTATTCTTGCATCACATACCATAATGTCTTGATTTACTGTAGCCTTATAATAAATCATGATATCTAGTGCGATAAGTCCTATAGGGCTTTTAACGTTATTTTTAGTTCATGAGGATTTATCAGAAATATTAGTTCTGAGTTACATTTATAAGGGTAGTAAACATAGTTAATCCTAACTTGAAAATCTACAGTAATTAGCTTTAATTATCTTCCTTAGAGCTCTGTGTAGTTTAGCTAACATTTTATACAGGTGATCACAAATATATATTATTTTTATTATATTTGATAATATAATTAATATATTATAATATTATAATATATTATATATTGTATAATATATATTTTACAATATAGTAATACAATATACTGTATGAATAAAAATTTGTTATTTTAAATTATTAAATTTTATATCTATATTTCAAATACCTGATTTTAGGTAGGATATTATTGGTTTAAATTTCTTTTTATCTTTTGGTTTTCTGTATAATTTAATTTTCCCACAGGGCTGAAAATTTTGACTCTTTCATGTATTAATATATAATGATATATTGCTTTAATAATGACCTTATTCTTTCTATTAAGATATAAGTGGGCCTCTTTCCTAATTTGTGCCTGTGCGTCCAAGATACAACAAATTTGATTCTTCAGTTTCTGTTTTTAGAAGTTATTTTAAGCATAAGTCCTGCACATACTTTAGCAGTGTTCATACTGGCATATATAATTGAGAGGAATTAAAATTCTGCTTCTTGGCTACAAAATAGAGAGTTGTGATTGTGTGCCACTAAAAAATACCGCATAATGTCCCAATGTGAAAAAATAATTGAAAATGAAATTCCATTTGCAAGAGCAATCAACTTGTATGCATGAATCCTGAATCCATCTTCCTTTTCCTTCTTTTCCAAATTATTTACCATGGAAATTAAGTATTGACTCCCAGCAAGAACTCTTTATCCTAAATAATTTCTTACTTTTTCCTTAAAAAATTACTTTCCTTATTCTTGTAGATAATTTCAACATATTTTATTAGAGACATAAGAATTTTATAATTTGTGGAAAACTTATTTTTAAAATCTTTTTAAAATATTGGGGAAAGTATTTTTCTTTCCAACTATTCCCTACTTTCCTGTATGTTGGGGGTTATAATAGAAGGTACATGCATTTTAAGTAATGATTATTTTTTATTCATTCATCCTCATCATTGGTACAGCCTCACCTTTTTGGTATTCTATAGGAAAATAATAACTATGACTTAGAAAAATACTGAAGTTAACTCATTGTTCTATATTTGCTTTCTCATTGATTATTGACAGTTGTCAAAGCCCTTTTTATTTTTTATTGAATTTATTGAGGTGACATTGGTTAATAAAATTATATAGTTTCATGGTACAAGTCTATATAATATATCACTTATATATTGTATTGTGTGTTCACTACTCCAAGTCAAGTTTCCTTCCATTAACAGTTATATCACCTTTACCCTGTCCTACCTCTCCCCACCTCCATTCCCCCCTGGTAATCACCATACTATTGTCTGCCTAGGAGGTTTTTTTGTTGCTGTTTTTGCTTAATCCCTTCACCTTTTTCACCCAGCCCCCTACCCCCTCCCTTCTGACAGTTGTCAGTCTGTTCTCTGTATCTATGAGGCTGTTTCTATTTTGTTAGTTTGTTTTGTTCATTAGGTTCCACATGTAAGTGAAATCATATGGTGTTCAAAACCTTTTTTCTAATATGGACATTGGTCAGCTGGTTTCATTGTTGACCTTTATCAAACATACATTCTATAGACAGTAACCGAGTTTATGAATAAAGATGGTACCAGGAAAACTCGGGACTTCGGGTGGCTATATATTAACAGTACTTTAGTATGTAATTTTTGAATAGCATCCATATTTTTTAACTTTCTGGCATATATGTAAGACAAACAAAATGGGGATGTCCTTCTGAACATATGTGATACATTAAAAAAATAAAAGCTCTTAGAAGCTATTCTTCATTTCAGATATGGTTTTAAACTTACATCCTTTGGTTTTTATAGTCTTTCCCTAAAACTCTGTTAAGGTTTGTATTCTACAGCAAGTTAATGTGATTCAACAGACATTTATTGAAAACCTGTTGTGCTAGGGAGTGAGAATAGAACAGTGGACAAGACTGATTTGGTCCCTGTCCTTATGGAACTTAGAGTACTGTGTAGAAGGCAGACAATTAAGTTCTCACTCACAGTCCTTTGGGTGCCATGACAGGAGAGCCAGCATTGTGGACGGACAGAGTGAAACTCCAAATCCAAAACTTGGTGGGTTGGGAACAGGTTCTTCAAAGAAAAAAATTTTGTGTTCAAGTTTTCTAACTCGAACATATTTATATTTGTGTGCTTGACATATTTAGAAATGTTTTCTGTAACTGCAGAGTTAAGTATTTTAATGTCTTATAAATTATTTATATCCTAGATGCCTCTTTGATTGCTATACTATTAAAGCCATGCCACTGATAGATTTTTAAAAATTGAGATATAATTGACATATAATATTGTATTAATTTTAGGTATATAACATAATGATTTTATTTATGTATATGTGGCAAAATGATTACCACAATAAGTTTTTATTTAATATCCATGACCATACTAAATTACTTTTTTTATGAGTGATGAGAACTTAAAAGATTTACTCTCTAAGCATCTTTCAAATATGCAATACAGTATTGTTAACTGTAGTCACCAATGCTGTATGTAACATTCACAGTGCTTATTTATCTTTTAACTAGAAGTTTGTACCTTTTGACCGCCCTCACCTATTTTATCTGTCCCCACCTATCCTCTGCCTTGGCAGCCACCAATCTCTTATCTTTATTTATAGGTTTAATATTTGTTTTGTTTTATTTTTAGATTCCACATATGAGTGAGATCATATAATATTTGTCTTTCTCTGTCTGACTTTCACTTAGCACAATGTCCTCAAGGTCCATCCACACAGATTTCTTTCTTTTTTATGGCTGAATAATATTCTGTTTTCTGTGTTATGGGTATGTGCACATAAAATACACACATCACATTTTCTTTATTTGTTGATGGACACTTAGGTTGTTTCCATGTGTTGGCTGCAGTAAACAATGCTGCTGTAGTAACTGTGGGGGTGCAAATGTCTTTACGACATAGTGATTTCATTTTCTTTGGATTAATACCCAGAAATGAAATCACTGGATCTATTTTAAATTTTTTGAAGAAACTCCATACTGTTTTCCATGTGGCTTCGCCAATTTATATTCGCACCAGCGGTTACCCAAGGGTCTCCTTTTTCCACATCCTGGCAAATACTTGTTATTTCTTGTCTTTTTTTCTTATCTTTTTGATAATAGCGCACTCTAACAGGTGTGACGTATTATGGTTTCGATTTGCATTCCCATGATGATTAATGATGTTAAGCGCCTTTTCCTGTACCCATTGGCCATTTGTATGTCTTCCTTGGAAAAGCATCTATTCAGATTCTCTGCCCATTTTTAAATAGGATTATTTTATTTTCTTTGGTTTTGCTATTGAGTTGATGTGAATTCTTTGTATACAAGGTCTGTCCAGAAAGTATCCAGCTATGTACTATGACAAATGGAGACATTTATTGAAAAAGATACAAGATATGAGAAACACTGTACATAGGACAATGATGCCTCAGTCCCCTTCAAAGTAGGCACCTTGGGACCTCACACAGTTCTCCCAGTGCCTCTTCCACTGTTCAAAACACTCTGCAAAATCTTTTGTTGGAATTGCCATCAGCTGCCCCCTCATATTTTCCTGAATCTCATCGATGGTCTGAAATCTCTTCCTTTCAAAGGTGATTTTAGTTTGGGGAGCTAAAGCCAGAAGTCACAGGGCACCAAATCTGAGTTGTAGGGGGTTAGGGTTAGTCACCTGGTTAATTGGGTGTTTTGCCGAAAAACTCTGCATGAGATGTGATCATGCATGAGTGGGTGTGTTGTTGTGATGAAGCTGCCAATCACCAGTTGCCCATAGCTGCAGCTATTTTAGTTATTGTTGCATCTCTCAACCCACAAAGAACATTGAGGTCATGACAGACAAGACCTTCCCATTCAAAAAACACAGTTAACGTGATCTTGATCTTGCTGCGACTTTTCCACACCTTTTTGGACATGGAGAACCAGGCTACTTCCATTGGGACATCTGGGCCTTCGTTTCCAGATCATAGCCGTATACCCACAATTCATATCCGGTTAAGACCTTCTTGAGGAAATCTGGTTCATTGGTAGCTGTTTGAATCAAGTCATTAGCAACTGTAGCACAATGTTCCTTCTGCTCTGATAGCAGAAGCCACAGAGCAAATTTTGCTATAACACATTTCATGCCAAAATCCTGCATCAAAATCTTGGACACAGTAGTTTTAGAATAGTTCTCTCACTGTCAGCCGCCAGTCTTTGTTGATTGCAGCCCATACACTTTCAACATTCTCAGACATTCTGCTTGTTGCAGACCTTCCAGAACGTGGATCACTTTCAACAGATTCTTGACCAGTTTTGAAGCATTTGTGTCACACTTTTATTTGTGCTGCACTCTTCGCATCATCCCTGAAAGCCTGAATCATCTGAATAGTTTCCATTCAAGTTTAACATAAAATTTGATGCAGTTTCGTTGCTCTGCTCCCTCAGTCATTTTGAATGCGAGGGCCACACAGTACACATGGTCACCCAACAGCATCTACCACCCCCACTGACTAGTACAGTTAAGTTGTCACTGTTCACGCATGTGCGTTGCAGTCCACTCTCCTTGGGTGCCAGGTTACACTGATGTCGTTATATTAACAATGGCTGGACTTTTTCCGGACAGACCTTGTGTTTTGGATATTAGCGCCTATAAATGGCAAATATTTCTTTTCCATTTCATAGCTTGCATTTTCATTTTGTTGATGGCGTCCTTTGTTCTGTAGAATTTATTTAGTTTGATGTAGCACTACTTGTTTATTTTTGGTTTTGGTGTCAAATCCAAAAAATTATTGCCAAGACTGATGTTAAGGAGTTTATTGCCTGTGTTTTCTTCTAGGAGTTTTATGTTTTCTGGTCCTATGTTCAAGTCTTTAATTCATTTTGAGTTGATTATTTTTATATATAAGATGGGGATCCATTTTCATTCTTCTGCACATGGCTGTTCAGTTTTCTCAACTATTTATTGAAGAGACTATCTTTTCTCAATTGTATGTTCTTGGCTCCTTTGTCATAAATTAATTGACCACAGATATGTAGATTTATTGTGAGACCCAACAGAGATCCATTCTGTCCCATTGATCTATGTGTCTGTTTTATCCTGTTCTGATTGATATAGCTTTATAGTATAGTTTCAAATGAGGAAGTATGATGTCGCTGGCTTTTTTCTTCTTTCTTAAGATTGCTTTGGTTATTGGGGTCTTTTGTGGTTCCATACAAATATTTAGATTGTTTGTTTTATTTCCGTGAAAAAAGCCATCAGGATTTTGATAGGGATTGCATTGAATTTATCATTTGCTTTGGGTAGTATTGAACTTTTAACAGTATTAATTCTTTCTGTCCATGCGCACTGAATATCTCCTCATTTATTTTTATCTTCTCCAATTTCTTTTATTAATGTCTTACAACTTGCAGTGTACCAGTCTTTCACCTCTTGGTTAAATTTATTCCTAGGAATTTTATTCTTTTTGATGCAGTTTTAAATGGGATTATTGTCTTAATTTCTCTAGTTGGTTACTAGTATATAGAAACACAACTGATTTTTATATATTGATTTTTTTTATCCTGTAACTTTATTGAATTTGTTTATTCTAACAGTTTTTTGGTGGAGTCTTTAGAACTTTCTGTGTATAATGTCATGTCATCTACAAAAAGAGACAGTTTTATTTCTCCTTTCCTGATTTGGATGCCTTTTAGTTCCTTTTCTTGCCTAATTGTTCTGGCTAGGACTTCCAGTACTATGTTGAATAGAATTAGTGAGAGTGGGCATCTTGCCTTATTTCTGGTCTTCAAAGAAAAGCTTTTACTTTCTCACCATTGACTATAATGTTAACTTGGGCTTGTCATAGATGACCTTTATTATGTTGAATATGTTCCTTTTATACCCACTTTGTTGAGAGTTGTTATCGTGAATGGATTTAAATTTTGTCAGATGTTCCTTCTGAATCTATTGAGTCGATCCTAGGATTTTTATCCTTCATTTTGTTATGGTGGTGTATCACATTGATTGATACGTGGATGTTGAACCACCCTTGCATCCCTAGAATAAACCCCACTTGATTATGGTGTATGTTTCTTTTAATGTATTGTTGAATTTGGTTTGCTGATATTTTGTTGAGGATATTTTGCATCTATGGTCATCAAGGATATTGGCCTATAATTTTTTTTTAATACATTTTCTGCGGTTTTTTTTACAGTTTTTTTTGTTTTTTTCATTGTTCTATTATAGCTGTCCCAGTTGTCCCAGTTGTCCCCCATTGCTCTCTCCCGCCCCTCGCACCATCCCCACCACCCCACCACAGTCAATCCCCACCCTATCAGCCATGTCTGTGGGTCATTTATACCTGTTCCTTGTAATTTTCTTTTATAGTAGTATACTTGCCTAGTTTTGGTATCAGGATAACACTGACCACATAAAATGAGTTTGGAAGTGTTCTTTCATGTTTATTTTAATTAATTAATTTAAAATCTTGACCTAAATTTTGATTTGAGGCTATAATTGAGTTTAAGGCTTTTTATCTTAAGAAATTACTTTTCAAACTTTATTTTTAAATTGCAGTTTACTTTCAGTATTATTTTGTATTAGTGTCAGATGTGTAGCATAGTGGTTAGATAACCATATACTTCTCAAAGTGATCCCCCAATATTTCAAGTACCTATTTGGCAATATACATAGTTATTACAGTATTACTGACTATATTCCCTATGCTATACTTTACATCCTGTGACTTTTTTGTAACTACCAATCTGTACTTAATCCCTTCACCTTTTTCATCTAGTCCCCTACCGCATCTCCTCTTTGGCAACCATCACTTTGTTCTCTGTATCTATGAGTCTGTTAGTGAAATCATATGGTATCTGTCTTTCTCTGACTGGTTTATTTCACGTAGTATAATACCCTATCGGTTCATCCATGCTGTCTCAAATCGTAAGATTTTTGTCTTTCCTATGGCTGAGTAAGAAATTACTTTTGAATGATGTATTTAATATGGCCATAGTAGATAAAGTGTTTCAGGGGTTTAAAGTATAGGAAATAAACCATGATCTTAGTGTAGTTCCTTGTCAAGATCTGGCAACTTAAATAAACTAATATTGTTTTGGTACTTTGATATATAATACATAGAGCAAAGTCAGGGGTTTTATAACCTGTAAAACAAACTTACAGTGAGAAACAGTATATTGCATGTAAATATAACTGCTATATTTGGCCTAATTAAAGTGTTAGCAATTAATTAATACAAAAAATTCAGTTGTAGGGTATCTTTTGATTCCAAAGGTTACCTAATAAGGTGAGTTATGTGATGAGATGGAGTAGTGAAATTTGACAGGTTTTCTGATTATTTACCACTCTTCGAATGTCCTTGCTTGATTTCAGATGGAGTTCTAAAACCCCAGGATAGAACCTAGAAAATTTAGTTCCTCGGTTTCCTGTGTGGATGTTTGTCATGGGTGCAGCACACTCACCCATATCCAGAAATGAACTTGAGAAAAGAGGCTTGGCACAGAACCTGTTTTGCTGGCAGGAATAGCATCAGTGGTTGCAGAGTCAGGTGATTGATCCAATGTGGCATTGGTCTGGCGTCAGGAGCAGATGTTAGGAGCATCTGAAGTGTACCATCTTGTGCTCCATGGGGGTAGGAATGGTGGCAATTTCTTCTAGTGCCCCACGGTCAGCAGAGGTTTTTATCATCAGGCCAGCCCTGTGGCATGGCTTTGGACGTTGCTCCTAGAAGCTTAGCTGCAAGCCTGCCTAATTTTTAAGCCCTCACAACAGTTCCATGTTTTAGACCAAGTACCCATTAATAAATGCCTTCTCTGCAATCATCAGCCAGAGTTAGCTTCTGTTAATTTTAACTAAGAACAATAGAAGTTGTTACCACAAGTGAGGTACTGAAAATCACACAACCTAAATGTGAATTTAGTTGAACTGAAGGCAAAGATGGGGGTGTGGGGGATGATTATCATGGGCCTGACCCTTAAAAGCTTTAAGCTGATGACCCTTGCCATGTAGTGGTGAAACGCAAGGTCGGTGCCTCCCACTGTTTCTTAGAACACAGACCAAGTACTGGCTGAGATTACTGCAATAGGGGGAACAATCAGAATGTCAAGGTGTGCTGCTTATTTCTTCCTGCTCTCAGCAAAATACTGAAAAAGAAGACGAATGCAGATTAAGCTAGTTGGCCTGCAAAGCAAAGACGGAAGGAAGTACTACTCCTTTGCCAAGCAGCACTCTTCTGTCCACATTCTGAAACCTAACTGATTGAGAGGCGTGTAATTTAGAGCAGTGATTTTCAACTGGTGCGCAGCAAGAATTTTTAAAACATACAAAACCTGACAACTTAGTCAGGGGTACTGAGTTCTTGTCCCTTAGATTGTCAAATAAAAAACTGACAACAACCAACACAACCATAGCTGTCCAGTGTAAATGAATCAAAACCACACCTTTTCTTTTTTTGTCAAATTCGCAAGAAATATATTTTTTGTTGTGCTGCAGACTTTTAGTAATTAGTTTATGTGTTCCATGAGATGAAACAGGTTGAAAATCACTGATTTAGAGCTTTGCAGGGTAGAAAATGTCCATTGCTCCTGTCCATTAAAACGAAAGCCAAAACAAGAAGGGGCTTCTGGGCTCAAACATGAAATAAGATCGACGCCCCAAACCTTCTCATTTGCCAAACAAAGGTCAGATATAGGGTGCACCTACTCCCTGGCACCTATAGTTTTTCATTACTTCAGGTGTCCATTAGATTGATTGTTGGGGGGCGGCAGGCTGGGCAGACGAGGGCAAAAAGGGAAAAATTGGGACAACTGTAGTAGAACAACAATAAAAAGAGGAAGAAGGAAGAAGTGCCCACTAGCTCTGGCTGGGTTGTTCAGTGGGTTAGAGTGTCATCCTGATAAACCAAGGTTGCAGGTTCAATCTCTGCTCAGGGCTCATACAAGAATCGCCCAATAAACGCATTAATAAATGGAACAGCAGATCATTCATTCTCTCTCTCTCTCTCTCTCTCTCAAATCAATTTTTTTTTTAAAAAGTGTCCATTAGCTAAGGGTTTGGGGATGGGCAGAACAGAGACCATCATCAAAGAATGAATATCTTCATGCTTAGAAATTGTGTCAAGATGTTTGACTCTGGCTACTTGTACATGACAGTGACTGAGAAAAAACAGATTTGAGGCTTATAAAGTTTTTGAATGAATTGTATTGCCAAGAGACCCCAAGCCTGGCTATCACTCTTTAACTCGTAAGGCCATCTTTGTGCCCCTGAGGGTGTATCAACAGGAAGTGGACTCCGAAAGCATCACAGACTCAAAAAGGGGCATGTTCCCCAATATTCCTACCTCCAGATGAGGAGGATCCCCCAGAGGACAGAACCAGAGGCTGTAAAGGACAGTGGATAAGAGAGGGCCTTTGGCTCTCCCAGAAAACAGGATTAGTAGCTGCCAGATTGGCTGACTATGGAATTTATTGCTTTGCTGAAAGTAAGCTCTTGCTCTTCCTGTCCACCAGGATTTAGGATTTGCTATGTGTTTCCCAGTCCAGGTTTTTGTTGCTGGATCCTGTTCTTTACTGTGGTCTAATAGGTAGCTACCATGTTGCCACAGCTGGACCTAATGGGAAGGCGAGTACATCAGCCAGAGACCCTCGATTTGAATCTGGATGAGTGAGACCTTAGGGGTCAGGTAGTAAATGGATATTTTCTGTAGATGGGAAGAAGGGCACATGTCCATGTGTAGCTAAAAGGGAGGGCTGCTTGTGCCACTCCAGTGTTCATTCTTTTTTACTATCTGAAATATTGTGTTCAAGGCATAGTGTGCCAAGCCAAAAAAGAAAAAGTGATTTCACAGACAATGTGTTTCCTTTCTGGTCATTGTAAGCAGCTGTGTATTAGATGTTACTTCCAAGAAGACTATCGTTTTCCTGTTAAAAAGTCATAGACCAACCTATCACTCTCCCTTTGCCCTTTTTCCTTCTCTCTTCCTGTCTGGAATGCAAATGTGATGTGACAGCAACAATGAAGACAAAAGCCACACATGAAGGGGAGCAGAACAGGAAGAAAAGAGCCTGGGTCCTTAGTGTGCAAAGCATCTTCGGTAGCCTAGGACTGCCTACCCTGTATTTCTTGATGTATGAGAACATGAAATCTCTTACTCATTTACACCATCGTTTGTTGGACTTTTGGTTAGTCTGTCTGTCTTTTCCTCTAGACTGTGAACTCACTGAAGCTGAGGACTTTTTTTTTTTTTGAGGCAAAATTGACATGTAATGTTATATTACTTTCAGGTGTACAATATATTGATGCAATATTTACAAATAGTATGAAATGATCACCACAATAAGTCTAGTTTTAGTCCTCTACAAAGTCACAATTTTTTCTTTAGGATAAAGATTTCTAAGACCTATCGTCTTAGCATCTTTTAATGTACAACATGTTTTATGAACTATAGTCATCATGTTCCACTGAAGAGACTATTATATTCACCTCTGTATCTTCATTTCTTCATGTAATATCCAGCATAAAATAGGCACATATATGTTTGATAAGTGGAACAATGTTCTGCCTTTGTTAAGTTAAAACCCAAACTATAATCTGGTGCAACCTCCAAAGACTTGGTAAAGTAGTTGAGATATAAACAGCGGTTGAATAATACTTACTTAACTGGTTTTTATTTTAGTAAACCAGATTTACTGTCTGGGTAATAAGGGCATTATGGTTAGTCAAATGAATTATTTTTTTGATTTCCTTCTAAGTTGAATTCCTTTTAGTGATGTCTTTTAAAAAACTTTTTTGAAATGATTCATATTTACAGACAAGATACAAGAAAAGTTCAAGGATATTGGAATTTCCTTTACCCAGATTCCACAAAGGCTAACATTTGACCGCATTTGCTTCATCATCCTTTCTCATTTCTTTTTTTCTTTTTCCTGCAATGAGCATTTTTAAAAAAAATCATGGTAGCCCACGTGGATTTACATCTGGAGAAATACTGTAGGGTTTATTTCTTAAAAATACTTTAGTGTGTGTTTCCTAAGTTTACAAGGACTTTTCTTTTAATGTAACCACAGTGTAGCAATCAAAATCGAGATATTAACATGGATACAGTTCTGTTACTCAGATTTTTCTGTTTGTCCTAACTAGTTCATTATAGCAGCAGAAAAGAGAACTCTCCTCTGGTTTACTACCCAGTTGGGATCACACCAAGGGCACGCAGCCGGCGCATTTTCCAGTCTTTCTCAGTCTGGAGGAGCTCCTCAGTCCTCCTTCATCTTTCATGATCATGATGTCTTTGAACAGTTTAGGCCAGGTAGTTCATAGAATGCGGTGTGAACATTTTTTGAACTTGACAGTTCACCTGACTTCAGCTTTTTGGGAGTTAAAAAGGAGAAATAATGTATCTCCTCAAAATTTTGTATCTTAAGAGCTTTACCTCAACTGACTCCAGCATGT
Source organism: Mormoops blainvillei (assembly GCA_004026545.1). Classification (NCBI taxonomy): domain Eukaryota; kingdom Metazoa; phylum Chordata; class Mammalia; order Chiroptera; family Mormoopidae; genus Mormoops; species Mormoops blainvillei. Next base: position 92,206 of record PVJD01003175.1, read on the forward strand.
CTTAACCTAGAAATCAGTATTTATTGTTGTGTTGTTGTTTGTGTTTCTCAGTGGGGTACTAATAACATTGTGACCAGGCCAGTTCTTCACAGCACCAGACTACCCCACGCATGCCTGGCCCAGCTCCTAAGTTCCAGTAGCGCTCTTCAGTTGGCGTGACCACTCAGGACGCCCCCAGCTGAGAACCACTGTTCCGTAAAATTTGGAAACTTTAAGAAAGCAGTCTTGCCTTTTGTAGAAGTGGTATAAAAACATTTTCCAATTGATGGTTTTAGTTATCAGTAATCTGTAATCAGATGGCTGATAATGTGCTTTAGCTGAATTCTGTTATTTAATTAGTTACATATAATAAGTGACAAAGGGTTAAGTTGCTCATACATGTTTTTATATAATCTGAAGTGAGAATCCTAGTGTCTACATTTAAAATCAAAGACTCTACCTTAGGAGTTAAAATAACTGAAACAAAATATCTCTGGAAGATTTGCCTAAAATTCCATATTTTATTGTTGTAAATTTTAGGGTGAATGAGTGTATTTACTTTTAATTTTAATGATATTAATTATTCCCTTTTTGTTTTTCTTTCAGAGCTGGTCCCTAGGAAAGACCTTCTTATAGATAATGTGCCATATTGTGATGCACCAACTCAGAAGCAATGAATTTGCTAGGATAAAATCAAGCCTTTAATTTTTAATTTTAAATATATATAACTGACAAAAGTCCTGGAAATGTAGATATTCTGAACTGGCATATTAAAAATAAGTGATTTGAAGTATAGTTTTATAATTAAATTTCACATTAAAAGGACATTGCTGAAAACTGCAAGCCATAGCTAAATATTTCTGAAGAATATTAGATAAGACATTTCATTTTCATTGAAAATCTAACTTTATAAAGTGAAATAAATGCTTGGGGAAGTATATCATGTTTACTTCTCTTTGACTTTGATGAGTATTTTGGTCTTACCATAATTGAGGATGCATTGTTTTGACAAGTTGATGGGTTTTCCTCCCATGTGAAATGAAACCATTAGATTAAAATTATTAGATTAAATTGATAGTTAGTCCCAAACACATTAAATTGGTTGAAATATTACAGTGTGTGCCAGCTCTTCAGAGAAAATAGCCTTTGTTTCCTGAAGCACTGAAATGATTTTTGTAGCTAACAAATAATACAGTTTCTTTTTAGTGATAGGGACTATCTCTTTGTTCCTATAAAGACTTTTTTTTAAGATTTCTATTTTATTTATTTTTTTAGAAAGGAGAAGGGAGGGAAAGAGGGAGAGAAACATCAGTGTGTGGTTGCCTCCTGAGCGCCCCCTACTGGGTGCCTGGCCTGCAACCCAGGCCTGTGCCCTGACTGGGAATTGAACTGGCAACCCTTTGGTTTGCAGCCCAGTGCCCAGTCCACTGAGCCACACCAGACAGGGCTTAAAGGCAGTTTTTTAATCAGTCTCCTGAAAATAGATGATGACATATCAAAATCACATAGGTCCACTGTGGAATAAAGAAATCTTAATTTTTAACAGAAATATTGGCCCCTAGTTAAACAATATAATATAGCTGTAGTAGAATTAGCTGTACTTGGACCACAGCTAGACTTTACTGTGAAAATGTAATATGGCTGCATCCTCTTCATTTTAATCAGTGAAACTTAAATGGCTTCTCTTCCACATGTCCCATCCCTGAAGAGATTGGCAGTATTACAAAACATCTTGGCATTCTCCCATCTAATGGTAGGAATTATAAAATTGTATTTAATATTCTTGTTGTTTCTCTTTTATCAGTATCTTTACCATTCTTTTTATCTCAGTGAACAGTGTGTTTTCTCCCATTCTCTAATCAGTTCTCTAATCAGTTCTCTAATTCAGTGATGATGACACAGGGTTGTTAGTTTTTATAAGAATCTCAATGCTTTGTTTTTTGGCAAAACATACTGACATATCCATACTGGATATCAAATTTCATACTTAAAAATAATTTTAAAAGATCAAAACATTATCAAAATTATTTAGGTGTAGTACACTTAACATTAAACCAGACACTACCCTTAACGCTTCCTAAGACTTTTGAACAGATTAGTTTGTAGTCTGTGAAATGGATCATACGTTTCAAAAGATTTAATATATAACTTTTCACCTCCCATGTATATTTCTTATTATGTATATGGAAATTATACCTACCTAAAAATTAAACGTATATACATTTCTGTATACTAAAGCTGTGTTGGTTATCTGTGATGCAAGTACCTTCTTCCAATATGTGACTCGTCTTTTAACTGTTTATGATAAACCTATATTATAGGAGTTTTTTTTTTAATGTATCCATTTAAAAAAATTTTGTTTATTCTTGCTTTTGTATCTTTTTTTTTTTTTAAAGACAGAGGGGAAGGGAGGGAGAGAAACATCAATGTGTGGTTGCGTCTTGTGCACCCGCCACCAGGGACCTGGCCCACAACCCAGGCATGTGCCCCAACTGAATAATCGAACCAGTGACCCCTTCATTCACAGGCCAACACTCAATCCACTAAGCTACACCAGCCAGTGCTGCTTTTGTCACTTTTTAAGAAATTCTTTTCTACTCCCAAGCCATAAAAATGTTCTAATACATTTTCCTTTAAACATTGAAGTTTTGCTTTTTATGTTCCAATCTTTATACCATCTAGAATTTATTTTTGTTTATAATATGAGGGAGGAATCTATATCTATTTTTATGGCAAAATAATTGGCCTCAGCATCATTTATCCAATAATCCATCCTTCTCCTGATTACATATAAAGCAGTTTTGATCATATGCCAAATTACAATACAGTTGACCCTTAAACACAGATTCAAATGATGCAGGTCCACTTACACATGATTTTTTTTTCAGTAAATACCCGTAGAGTTTCCTTTTAAATTTTTATTTATTGATTTTCAGACAGAAAGAGAAACATCAATTTGTTTTTCCACTTATTTATGCATTCATTTGTTTGATTCTTATATGTGCCCTGACCAGGGATCAGACCTGCAACCTTGCCATATCAGGACTCTATAAGCAACTGAGCTACGTGTCCAGGGCCAGTACCTGTAAAACTGTTGATCCATGGTTGGTCAGGAACTTAGGACGGCTGGCTGTGTGCATTGATCTACACCATTTTATATAGGAGACTTAAGCTTCATGGATTTTGGTATCTATGGGGTAGGATGGGACCTGGAGCCAATCCACTGCAGATATCAAGGGACAAGTTAAGTTTTTGAGGAATCAGAAATTATACATGGGTTTTTGACTGCCCGGTGGATTGACACCTCTTACGCACTGTGTTCAGTATTCAGGTGTATTGGAATTAGTCCAGCCCTCTTAACTAGTCGAGGACTTTGTTCCTGCAGTATTCCTCTCTGCCTCTTTTCACCTCTTTCCACTAGATTGTTTAGATTGTTTTCAACAGCATTCAGCATTCTGAAATATTTGCCATCCTAAAAAAAAAAAATTTACTTGAAACCCTTCCTGCCCTCGAGCTCCAGCACCATTTCTCTGCTCGTTGTTCTAAGGGGCCTCCTCCACTCCTCTCCCTGCTCTTTTGTACGGACCCTAATCAAGATTCAGTTCCTGTCACTCCAAAACCCTTCTTGTCCCAGTTACTTGTCCTTCGACTCGTTAAGTGCAGAGGTCAGTTCTCAGCCCTCATTTTATTCCTCCTCTCTGTAGCAGCTGGCATTCATGATCATGCCTTCTTTTTCAAATGGAGAGCTAGACACTAATTGATTGTATGTCTACACAAGTAGGATGCAGCCAGGAACCAAAGTAACAAAAATGTCCACCTCATCTTGTTTGTCATTTTAGATCCAGGCTCAGTTCTTCTAGACCCTGTCCTCATCCTTCCCTGGAAAGACTGGCCTGTGTGAACCAGCCCCAGTGCCTCCTGCACCCCCTGACTTTTTGTTGGTTCAGCCAGTGGGGGACCCTGGCCCCTGGTCAAAAGGAAGGAGGAGAGTGAAAGCAGATATTTCTTTTCCTGGCTCTATCCCTGAAAGGTTGCCTCAGGTTGGCGGTGTTCCTCAAAGTTCCTCTTAAGGTAACCTCCGCACAATTCTTTTCTTTCCATGTTGGGGAAGAGCTTCCCTCCTCTCTTTAGGTCTGGGGTAGCAACAATTCATTTGCCACTACCCATGTGGATTGTCTTAGACCCAAGTTTTGTAAATAGCCCCTTCATATGTAAATCTTTCTCAAACTACCATAATTTAAGTGCATCATGTATTTCCTGTAGGGTCTCACTAATTCCCTGCCCTGGGGGAACTTACTTCCTGGGAGTGAGAGACAAACAATAAGCATAATTAGATGCGTTCAGGGTGGTATAGCCGTAGTAATTAAAAAGTAAATTAGAAGGTGATAAGTAATATGGAGCAAGATAAGGCAGAAGGAGATAATGAAGGCAGGATGGACAGAGTGTTATAATGTTCAATACTGTGGTCTGGGAAGAGCTCTTTAAGAAAGTGACCATTGAACAAAGACAAATGATGTGAGGGATCCTGGCAGGCACATATCTAAGGGGAGAGCTTTCTAAGTAGAGCGAACTGTAGTACAGTGTCCAGAGACAGGTTCACGCCTGCTATGTTTGAGGAGAGCCAGTGACAGGAACAAAGTGATTTAGGGGGAGAGCGACAGGAGATGAAGTCACAGAAAAATATGGTAGAGGGAGATGGAGAGTAGATGCTAGGCTATACAGGCTCTTACAAGGACTGTGGTTTTTACTCTTAATAAAATGCTGAGCCAGTCCCTGACTGGGTAGCTCGGTTGGTTAGAGCATTGTCCCGACACACCAAGGTTGTGGGTTCTATCTCCTGTCAGGGCACATTCAAGAAGCAACCAATGAATGCATCAATAAGCAGAATGACAAATCGATGTTTCTCTCTCCCTCCCTCCTTCCCTTCCTCCCTTTCTCTCTCTAAAGTCAATTTTTATTTTATTATATTTTTAATCAAAGTTCAGGGTTTATTGGCTTGTTCTTTTAACTTTTCTTTTTAAAATTTTTTTAATTAAATATTTTATTGTTATCCTGTTACAGTTGTCCCAGTTTTTCTCCCTCTACCCTCTTCTGCCCAGCCCACCCCCGTTCATACAGTCATTTCCCACCCTGTCGTCCATGTCCATGGGTCATTCATACATGTTCCTTGCCTACTCCCTTCCCCTCCTTTCCACCCTTATCACCCTCCCTCTTGTTCCTTGTTTCCATGCCTCTGGTTCTATTTTGTTTGCTAGTTTATTTTATTCATTAGGTTCCTCTTACAAGTGAGATCATATGGTATTTGCCTTTTACCAACTAGCTTTTTTCACTTAGCATAATATTCTCCAGTTCCATCCATGCTGTCTCAAAATGTAGGAGTTCTTTCTTTCTGCTATATAGTATTCCACTGTGTAAATGTACCACAGATTTTCAATCCACTCATTTACTGGTGGGCACTTAGGCTCTTTCTAGCACTTGGCTATTATAAATAGTGCTGCTATGAACATAGGGGTGTGTAAGTTCTTTCGAATTGTTTTTTTCAGGATTCTTAGGGTATATTCCCAGCAGTGGAATCACTGGGTCAAAAGACAGCTCCATTTTTAGTTTTGTGAGGAAATTCCAGGCTGTTTTCCACAGTGGCTGCACCAGTCTGCATTCCCACCAACAGTGCACTAGGGTTCCCTTTTCTCCTCAACCTCACCTGCATTTGGTTGTTTATTTATTAATGAGCCATTCTCACACGTGTGAGGTGATAGCTCATTGTGGTTTTAATTTGCATGTCTGTGATGGCTAGTGATGTTGAGCATCTTTTCATATGTCTCTGGGCCCTCTCTCTGTTCAGGTCCTTTGGCCATTTTTTTACTGGATTGTTTGTCTTCCTAGTGTTGAGTCATATTAGTTCTTTATATATTTTGGAGATCAAACCTTTGTTTGAGGTATCATTCTCAAATATGTTCTCCCGTACAGTGGGTTCCCTTTTCATTTTGATGATGGGTTCTTTAGCTGTGCAGAAACGTTTAAATTAATGTTGTCTCATTTATTTATTTTTTCCTTTATTTCCCTTGCTCTAGGAGATTTATTGGTAAAAATGTTGCTGCGTGGGATATCTGAAATTTTCCTGCCTATATTTTCCTCTAGGACTTTTATGATGTCATGACTTATAAGCAAGTCTTTTATCCATTTTGAGTTTATTCTGGTGTGTGGTGTAAGCTGGTGGTCTAGTTTCATTTTTTTTGCATGTAGCTGTCCAGATCTCCCAACACTATTTATTGAAGAGGCTACTTTTACTCCATTGTATGCTCCTGCCCCCTGTGTCAACTATTAATTGATCATAGAGACCTGGGTTTATTTCTGGGTTCTGTATTCTGTTCCATTGATCTATTCGTCTGTTCTTATGCCAGTACCAGACTGTTTTGATTACAGTGGCCTTGTAGTATCATTTGATATCCAGTATTGTGATCTCTCCTACTTTGTTCTTTCTCAAGATTGCTGATTTGGAGAAGCAGAGCTATATAATCTGATTTTAAGTTTTTAAAGAGACCACTCAGGCTATTGTACTGAGAATGGACTGCGGGGGCAAGGGTGAAAGCAGAGACACCAATCACCAGAGTGGTAGCAGAGACAGTGGTGAGAAGTGACAAGATTCTGGATTTATTGAGTGGATTAAATGTGAGGTGAGACCAAAAGAATGGCGTCAGGGATGATTATTCCCAAGGGTTTTGACCCGAGCAACTGGAAAGATATTGTTACCATTGATTGTGATGGCGAAAACAGACTAGGTTTGTGAAGAAGATCAGGAGGTTAGTTTTGGGCGCATGTTGATTGAAAAGCCTGTTAGATATCCAGTGTGGATGTTAACAGACATTGGGTGTAATATCTGTAGTTCAAAAAGTAGTCTAGGCTGGAGATTTAAATTTGGGAGCCATTGATACATATAAAGTACATAAAATCATGACATTGGATGAAATCACCAAGAAACTGGTTATATAGGAAGAAGAAGAATGACTGAGTCCTTGCCCCCCACCCCCTCCATGTTAAGAGATTAAGTAGCTAAGGAACAGTAAGAACAAGAGACAGAGTTTCCAGTAAGGTAGGATGAAAATAAGGAGAATGTGGAGCAGACACTGCCCCTGCAATGCCCCACAGGGGTCAAATCTGACCCACTACCTTTTTCTGTAAATAAGTTTTTATTGGAACACCACCACACTTTAATCATTTACATATTGTCTATGATTACTTTCACACTACAATGGCATAGTTGAGTACTTGCAGCAGAAACTAATCCACACAACCTAAAATTGCTATCTGGCTTCCTTACAGAAAAAGTTTGTTGACCCTTGGTATCTAGAGTCCTAGAAGCCAAGTCAAGAAAATGTTTCATTGAAGAGGGAGTAATTGTATTACAGTTGCAGTAAAAGTTCCAGTATTACAATTGCAGTTAAAATTCCAGTAGGGTTAGCAAAATGGAGGTAGATTTGGTGATTCTGTCAGGAGTTTCAGTGAAATAATTGGATCACCATATGCTCATGTCAGTTATCCCCAAATGATCTCTAAATTCATTGTAATTACAGTTAATATTGTAGTGGGATTTTTTTGAAGACCTAGTAAAACTCAAAACTATGTGAGGAATAATAAAGGTCCATAAATAGCTATATCAGCCATGACAAAAGCATAAAACTGATTGCCCAATGCAAAAAATAAAATGGAACTCTGATTCATACCTCACACCATATACAAAAATTAACTCAATATTGATCGTAGACCTAAATGTAAAACTTAAAAAATATAAAACTTGAAGTAACAGGAGAAAATCTTTGTGACTTTGGGTTAGGCAAAGATTTCTTAGATATGGCACCAAAAACCCAATACAAAAAATAATATATTAATAAGCTAGGCTTTATCAAAATTAAAAACCTTTACTTTGCAAAATGTACCTGCTAATGAAAAGACAAGCTATAGACTGGGAGAAAATATTTACAAATCATAAACTGATAACTTTTATCTAGAATATATAAACTTTCAACAATAATAAAATAACCAAATTTTTAAATAGATAAATGTTAGATCAAAAAAGATATACAGATGGAAAATAAGAACTCAACATCATTAGTCACTAGAAATTAAAAGGTATGAAATGGTACTACATACCTAAAATGAGAGTGACTGACTACCAAGTGTTGGCAAGAATGAAAAAATGGCGGAACAACTTTGGGAAACTGTTCAGCAGTTTCTTAAAAAGTTAAACATGTACTCCCCATATACCAGACTTGCCACTCCTGGGTATTTATTTACCTAAGAGAAATTAAGGCATTTATCCATACAAAGACCTGTTTACATCACACAGCAAAGGAAATGATCCACACAATGAAAAGGTAACTTACAGAACGGGAGGAAGTATTTATAAATCATGTATCTGATAAGGTGTTAACAACCAAAATATATAAAGAAGTCATGCAACTCGATGATAAAAAACATAATAATAAACAATCTACTTTAAAAGTGGGCTGAGGATCTGAATACATTTTTCCAAAGATGACCAACAAGCATATGAAAAGGTGCTGAACATCAGTACTAACCAGGGAAATGCAAATCAAAGCCACAAAGAGATATCATTTCACACCTGTTAGAATGTCTGTTATCAAAAAAGATAAGAAATGAGTGTTGGAGAGGATGTATCGAAATGGGAATCCTCGTGCACTGTTGGTGGGAATGTAAATTGGTTCAGCCGCTGTGGAAAACGGTGTGGAGGCTCCTTTAAAAATTAAAAATAGAGTTACCATATGACCCAGCGATTCTGCTTCTGGGTATTTATCCAAAGGTAATGAAAACACTAATTGGAAAAGTCATATGCCCCTCCGTGTTCACTGCAGCATTATTTACAATAGCCAAGATGTGGAAGCAGTCTCAGCGCCCATCAGTGGATGAGTGGATAAAGAAAATGTGATACACACACACACACACACACACACACACAAATGTATATACAATGGAATGTTATTCAACCATAAAAAAGAAGGAAATCTTGCCACTTGCGACCACTGGGTGGACCTTGAGGGCATTATGCTAAATGAAATAAGACAGAAAGAGGTAAATGCTGGATGGTCTCAGGTGGAATCTAAAAAGAAAACAAACAAAAGAATAGCTCAGTTCTACTTCCTGCTACACAAGTCCAGGGACTCATCACCCATTGACATGTGGGAACTATCTCAGTCCCTAACTACATAAACGGCCTGTTTCAGGTCTCTCACAGCCTCCAGGACTACCCGTGTCAGCCCACAGCTACACTCTGCTTTGGCTTTCAGGTCTCTTCATTCTGGCGTGTGGGGATTTGCTCTCCGGCCTTGCGAGTTCAGCCTCGCAGGGCAAGCCAGAATGCAAAGCCGCGCTGAAAGACTAATGGAGGCGTCTTAAAAGGACACAGGAGCCAGACTGAAGGGACTCTTAACTGATCAAATCTGGGGCAACATATGCATCAAAAATAATGACTATAATGGGCTAACACATTAAATAAAAAAATAAAATAACCCGTAAGTTCATGAAGATACTCAGAGAAAGGGAAAAAAGTTTTGTGTTTTTTTTACGGACTTTCAACTTTTCCTTAGTTTTGAAATTTTTCAGAATCAAAGTTGGAGGAAATTAAAATGGACTCTTATTCAGCATTTTGTTGGGAGAATGGTTCTACATTCTGTGTGTTGCCAGACTCCATATTCCAGAAACTGATAGTCCTAAGAAAAAAAATACACAAGGTTTTAAAATGTCTTTCTGGCAATTCATTGTTAATATCTGAAGTCCCCTGAGTATAAGAAACCTTACACAATGAAATGTGATTCAGGCCTTCAGTTTAGTGTTTTGTTTTGGGTTTGTTTTTTTTTGCCTGTCGTCTTTTTCCTAATATCAACTGAATGCAATCTCTCCATTTACTGAAACGACATTAACTCAGTTGCCCAGGGTCCACCTCAAAGAGGCCCTAGAGATTCACAGACAACACAGCCTAGCAGGGGAGAGCGGCAAGGGAGTAGGCAATTTGGGTGTAATTAGTGCTATTGTATGGATTAAACAGAGGTTTATGAATATGAAAGTAATCTATCAGAAGGTAGTTTGTAAACTATAATATAAAGATGATGTGCTTTTTATCTCTTAGAGAAGTAAACAGATAGAAAATAACTCACACCTAACACTTTAAAAAATATAAATAGGAAAGAAAAAACGTGACTTTGTTTGTGATGCGGGAGAACTGGGGGATCAAGCTTTCCACCGCCAAGTGCTCTGTGTGGTTTTTCTTCCTCCCCTTATCTTTACTCTGGCAACAGCGTGAAAGAGCCACTGTCTTTAGGTATGATTGGCAGAAAAACTGACTTGGACACAGAGATTTGCATGCAGGAGGATTAAGTTAGGGAGTGAGCTCCAGAATAAACGCTGCCAGGGAGCGAGGGCGTGTGACTGGGCACAGGGAGTCCTTGAGCTGAGCTGAGATACAGCCACAAAGAAGGCCTTGGAGCTAAATGGCCTTCAGGATTGTACATAACTGAGGCAAGGGGGCCGGCTTTTGTTCCAGAGAGGGCAGGCGGAACCCACGGAAAACCTCAGGCAATTCCCTCCAGGGGACAGCTCCAGAAAGAGCAGTGGCTGTGGCCCTTCAGCAGCCAGCACTCCCAGAAGCTGGGGCACCCATGCAGCACACAAATCCACATCACCAAATACGCTTTTCCCAGTCTCAGGCTGCTTGAGCGGGAGAAGTACAACTAAGGTTGGGTGTTCCTTTTCTGAGAAGTTCCCCAGGGCGTTTGTTACCTGTTCAGACCAAACAAAGAGGGCAAGCCCATTAGAAAAGAGCTCATTTTAAGTTGAGATGTGAAGTGAGTTAATGAATGGGGTCATTCATTCATTTAATAAATATCTGTCTAGTATCACCTAGTGAAAAGTCCACCAAAGAGGGAGCAGGAGACCGGATCCTCATTACAGCCCTGCCACTGAAAACGGGGTCTTTCGGCAAGTCATGTATCATCCCCCGACTTCCTTTTCTTTTCCTGTAAAATGAGAAGTGTGAACTAGATAATGTATTCGTTAGAAGTGTTTTACTAATGTATACTAGAAACCCCCTTTGGCTAGCTTGAGAGAAGGGGAATTGGTTTACAGAGTAAGCTTCTGTCTCCCAGACTCAGGCCGGCTGGGGCGGGGCTGCAGGGACAGACTGGAGGGCCATCGGCAGCCCACGATGCCCTCACCCCTGCCCCTGCCCTGCACGTGCTTCATTCCCTGTTGCTCAGTCCCATCCGCTCTGTTTTTCAGTTCACGGGAGGAAAGTAACTGCAAATCGCAGCTCCTGAGTTTTCATCTCTGTTCAGGAGAGCAGCCGCTCTCAGGCTAAAATCCCTCGGTCCAAATTCCACATTGAGGACCATTTGTTAGCCTTGTTTGCATTTAGGGAACAGCCTTTGATTCAAACAGCGGTGTGTAGGTGAGGAACTCAGGAAAGACTTAGGAGAATGCTCAGAGGCAGCCAGCACGTCCGCCGCTGTTATCTCTGAAGCCCTCTGATTTGATTAAGCAACTGCCTAACTAAAATTTGATTCATTTCTCACATTCCTTACATGGTGCTTTAACCCATTATTTAAAAACGATGACGGTTAATTAAAATACATACATCACAGATGGAGATTTGACTATTCCATGAGGTAGGCTGAAGCCGAAAACCCTCAGCAAAATGCATCGACAACTTCACTTTTCTCTTTTGACCCATAGCAAAGCCGATAGTGTTTACCTGGTAATAAGATGTCAAGGAGTACACAAAGAAAGTTTTCAGAAGGAGAGAATGTTGAGTGTGTACCACTTGGGCTACAAATGCTTTTTCCTTGTGATTGGTGTATGGCTTAGAACCATCTCTGATGTTCACTTACGATTAAGGTCATATTCTAAAACCAGGAGCGTAGCTGTCATAAGGGCTCCGGAAGTGATTGACAGAAACAGACCATTGGCAGAGGGTGAGGATATAGTCTTTTTTTAATTTACATGGAGGACACAGCTCGTCTGCACTAGAGTTGGGGACACAGCGGTGTTTCCAGTCCGGTGCAAGTTTTCCTGATCCTCCAGGTCCTCCCAGACGTGTCAAACTGCCCACGTAAGGGCCTGCCTGGGGCAATGTTACCATCAGGTCCTTCAAGAAGCTGCTCCCTCCCATCCCAGGGAGCTTCATAATCGATCCTTCCAAGTCTTTCTGGAGACTCTTATTATGTGACTGCCTGGGGATAATGCACTGGAGCAGTTCGTGATGACTCAGTCTGTCTTGACAGAGATGCTCAGGAAACAGCTGCGGAAGCTCGGACTGGGTGAATCTGTACCAAGTCCTGTGAACGATCCCCAAGCAGGTCAGGCCCAGCTCTGCCCACAGCCTGTTCCTATATCAGGCTTTCACTGATGCAAGGAAATAGAGAAATGCGTAACTCTTTGATACTGGTGACAGTTCTAGAGCACGAGTTAGCAAAATCCAGCCTTCCGTCAGGCCGAATCCAGCCTTCCATCTGTTTTTATAAATCGAGTGTGGACGACAACCATAACCGTTCATTTAGATGTTGTCTGTGGCTGTTTCCTTGATACAGCAGTGCACTCTAGCAACAGTGAGTAGTTGTGATAGAAACTATATGAGCTTCAAATATGTGCTGTCTCGTTCTTTACGTTAAAAGGTTGCCAGCTCCTAGTCTAAAGACAAATCAATTTTCTTACACTATGTAATTAGCAATCCAGAGTATTCCAAATTTGCATATAATTATATGCAATTTTGCTTTTAAAGACTTATGTTTTTTTAATGTGCCTCCTCATATAGACTTGTCTTTAGAAAAGATGTTCTTTTCTCCAAGTGGAGTGAGTGGGTGAATAGGATATCAATATTAAAAAGAAATCTTGGTCCATATCTCACACCATACTAAAAAATTCATTTTGAATGTCATGTCAATCTAAACATAAAAAAGAAAACAACAAAACTTTTAAAGGAAAACTTAAAAGAGCTATCTTTATGACTTTGGGGCAGGCAAATATTTCTTAACTAGGACACAAAAAAGCATTAACCGAAGAAGAAAATTAATGACTAATTGGGCTACATTAAACTTAAGAACACACTGCCAGAACAGATTAAGAAAATGATCAGAAACTACAAAGTGGAAGAAGATATTTACAATATGAGTATCCGATTTGTATCCCAGATATGTACAGAATTCCTCCAAATCAATACACAAAAGACTTACATTAGAAACATGACCATGGGCGGTGTAGCTCAGTGGATTGAGCACCGACCTGAAACCGAAAGGTCCCCAGTTTGATTCCCAGTCAGGGCACATGCCTGGGTTGCCAGCCAGGTCCCCAGCTGGGGGCATGTGAGACTCAACGATCAATGTATCTCTCACACATTGATGTTTCTCTCCCTCTCTTCCTCCCTCCCTTCCCCTCTCTCTAAAAGTAAATAAGTAACATCTAAAAAATAAAAAAAGAAAGAAAGAAAAACGGACATAGGACTTAAATAGACATCTCCAAAAGGGGATATCTAATTAGCCAATAAACCTGTGAAAAAGATGTTCAACTATATTATTCACCATGGAAATGGAAAAAATAAAAGCACAAGGCAATGTGACTACATGCCCACGAGAATGACGAAAATGTAAGTGACAGATAACATCAAGAATTGACAAGGATGTGGGGCACCAGGACTGCAGATTGGCACAACTCTGGAAACCTGTCTGGCAGTGTCTCCTAAAGCTGGACCCATGCACATCCTCTGAACCAGCATTTGTACCCTGGAGGAATGGAACTATGCTTTCCAAAGGGTATGTACAAAGATGGTGGCAGCATTTCCATTTCTGTTAGCCCAAGCTGGAAACAAGCTACAAGGGCATAGTAATGGCCTATATTTTGATCCAAGTGGGTATTGCACAATGTTCACTTTGTGAAAATTTATTGAGCTTCCCCACTTGCGATGTGTGTGCCTTTCTGTGTGTATGTATATTGTACTACAATAAAAATTTTTATTTAAAAAGAGTGAAATATATGTTATATTTTTAGCCCCCGTGCGATCTTGGGATAGTGACTTGAACACAAAATTACATCAGTAAGTGCTAAGCACACAGTCCTGTTATATTTTAAGATTTAAAAACCATCAATACCATTTAATTAATTTAATTAAGTTTGGTACTAGGAAGCTCCTTGATAGCAGCCTATATTTAAATCCATTTTTGTTGCTTATTCTGAGTGTACCTCAGTACTCTTTTCAGAAGAATAAAATTCTGACCCTTTACTAAGCAAGTATTTTTTACTAAAAATAAAGCCTGGCCATTTTTTCCAGGAACTGTAATGCTTTATTATTTCCCCTCACAATAGTGAACAAATATGTCTGAAAATACAATTCAGTGAGGTGGGTTATTAACTATTGTACTCCGGCCTGGGGCTGCTATAACGTCATTTGCAAAAGTGTTTTGTGGTTTTGATACACACACACTGCAGGAAAAGAAAAGTTGTGGGTTGCCACAGCAACTGTAATATAAGTATATTGGTGCAAGGTTTTGATTATTTCTGCTTATGATCACTCTAATTCCTCTATATTTTATATCAATGTGGCTGAGTAATAGTTGATACAGGAATTACTTAGAAGTATTGAATTTCTATAAATGTAAGCTATCAGCATTTTATGCTCTGGTCATACACTTGCATTTCGTTATGTCATTTGTTTTAGGAATAATCCTGTTTTTCTCAGAAAATATATTTCCAAGCAAACAGCACATCATGCTTATTTCCATCTGCATCAGCACATTTAGCTAATGTGACTCTATAGAATATCCTACTATAGATGTAGAAAATGAGGTAGAATGACTGAAGACAATAAATTATTTAAGATCGCAAAGCAAATCAGGGCCGAATGACTACTGGAATTTTACTCAGGACGAGCCATTGACAGAGTGGGGTTTCCGTGAGGCGTTTGCAAGGGCCTCCTCGCCCAAGCGCAGTTCTGCCCTCAGTACCTGTGTGCGTCTGACTAATCGCCCAGTTACACACACGTGTTTGTGTGTCCTCAAGGCCAGAATGTTTTCGGAAGTACCTCGCCTGCGGCTGAGTGCTCTGCTTGTCCATTCTTTCACGCAGGGTGTTAGTTAGGGTTCTCCAGAGAAACAACAAATAGATGTGAATATTTACATTTATCATAGGAACTGGCTCATGCTCTTTATGGAGGCCACGAAGTGCCACAGTGTGCCAGCTCCAAGCTGGAGAACCAGGGACGCCAGCGGTGTGATTCGGTCCCAGTCTGAAGGCCTGAGTGGGGTCGCTGAGGCGGGTGGAGCGTGTTGATGTCGGTCCTGGTCTGAGTCTGAAAGCCCGAGGACCAAAAGCACTAATGTCCGAGGGCAAAAGATGGATGTCTCAGCTCAAACAGAAAGCAAATTTGCATTCCCTCCACCTTTTTGTTGTATTCGGGCCCTCAGTGGATTAGATGGTGCCCAACTGGTAAGAGAGATGAACATGAACCATTCATCTATGATAAAACCCACTTGGGGGGAGTTTCGGTTTTATGTAGAAAACTGCATTTTAAAATTTGATTTATAATGTTGATCATAAGGAAGCAGAGTGTCAGATCGATTGAAAGTCAACTTTCCGAGTTGGCATATGTGCCCCCCCCATATATCCTTCCCCAGGACTCATCCTACCGTCATGTGCCCAATCTCAGGGTGGGGGCGGGGCATGTCCCAGGTTGGCAAAGAAAGGAGTGATCTTTCTAATGGTTGTTGACGTTCAATTCTGGCTTGAAGATGCTCTAGGTTAAATGGGAATAGAGGAAAGAAAGAATCACGTTTTACAGTCAACTGAGTGCCGTTTAGAACGAGAAAAGAAGAAGAAAGAAACAATTTACTATTTTAAGTAAATGGATAGGGTGACGATGAGTCCATTAAATTAGCTAAGAAGCAGTGCCAGGAAGGTGAGAAAATAATCTGCTATTTTAAGAAAATGGGCGGGGTGACGATTTAATTCCATTAGCTAAGAAACCAGTCAGTGCTTATTGCGCCTTTCAGGGGGAGAGGCCTGAAGACCTGAATCTAGGACAGATCTGGGAGCTTGGCAGCAAGCAGAGTAGGAAACAAAAACTGCGTAAGTGGCAGGACGAAGGTAGAAAATGATGCTGTCCCTGTCGCTCGCTCTCTTTCGGAGGGAATCTCCGGAAACGGTATTGAGAAGGTAAGGGTGCCTTGTCCGTGCCAGTGCCGAGAGCACATGTCACTGTAAAAGAAGCCTGCTGAGGTAGAACAGCTGGACGAGAAGCAGATGGTGTGTCACCTGAGGCCAAGCAGGATCGCAGGGCACGCATCTGCCGCAGGCGCACACTAGAAACGTGAGGGCGAGCGCAGTGCTGTGGGCGAGTCCGCCCCTCCATTCATTTTGTGTGTTTTAAATTTCACGTGTCAGTCTCTCTGGTTTCTTTGATTCAGTGCCATTATCAAATCACACAAATAATAACTAACACATAGAGAACTTATGATGTGCCAGGCACTGTTGTTAAGTAATTAAAATGTATCGATTTCCAGTCTGGACAATTATTCTTCCTTTACAGATGAGGATGCTGAAGCTCAGAGAGGTTAGATAACCCAGCCCCGCACACAAAGCTCGTCGGTACAAGCTGGGCGACGACCCAGGCCATCTAGAGGCAAAAGCCTATGTTCTCGCCTTCTCTGGAATCCTCTGTCTCGGGACTCAGGGACTTTGGATTGCGAAGGACTGAACTCCTTACTGATTTTATTTGTGTGTTTATGAAAAGTCTGTTTTATTTTTGCACTATGAGATTCTATCCCAATACTGAAATTTAAGTGGGACTTTCTTGTCTACACAGAGGTAGTAAGTAGAAAAACTTAGCTACCTTTTCTTATGCGTTCAGACGATTTCTACACAAGATGAGGAGAACTCATCTTGTGAATATCATGTAACAGTGAGTCAGAGCTGTGTGAAAGGCTTGGGGAGTGATATACTAGTAATATTGCTAATTGTCTTATCACTAAAAGTATAACTTACACAATGTTTATTGTAAATCTTCAGGGAGAGTTATTTAAATGATTTCTGACTTTGTATATACATTAAAACCAATGGTAACTTGCCATGTTCTTTTCAATACTAATAATTAACAATAAAATATTAAATTTACATAACTCACCTACGGAAAACAACTGATGGGAAGTAGGGGGGAGAAAAAGGGCTGAAATAGTGGGAAAAATGAGAAAAAAGAATTCATTTTTGCAAGTAACTAGAAACATTCTCCTCTCTACTTTAGAAACCCTCTGTAGAAGTCAGAGAGTATTGTGTCAGGCATGAAGCTTCTCTATCCTGTACTAGAAGTGGACCATGAGAGCTTCATCCTCTGGGAAGTCAGAGAGGCCACTGTAGGATTGCTTATAGTTTGTAGGTTTTTCTCTCACTTCTTTTATATTTGGCATATCTAGTACTGTGCTTTGCACAGTGAGGGATATAAATGCGTATCAGTTTGGCTGGGTGTGATGGTTAATTTTTATGTGTCAACTTGACTGGGCTAAAGGATGCCAGATAACTGGTTAAACATTATTTCTGGGTGTGACTGCGAGGGCATCACCAGGAGAGATTAGTGTTTGAATCAGCAGACAGTTAAAGCTTCTCCAGTTGTTCCTGCTCTCTAGCCCATGGTATCAATTTTTCACTTTCCATCAGCCTAAGAGCATGATATTATTTCTACTGCCTTTAATAAAATGAACAAAGAACTCCTTTTGACCTGCTTTCCCCTCCATCTGCTGCACAATTTCTTTACAGTCAAACTGTAAAGCCATCTTTAACAGCCATCTATAAATTCTGTCTCCACTTTTCCCCTCCCTGCTCTCTCCTGAGCCTGCTCCCAGAAGGCTTTTGCCCACACCACTCCACCCAAGCTGTGCTTGTCAAGGCCATCAAGTGACCTCATATTGATCATTCCAATGGTCAGTTCTCAGACCTCGTCTTACCTGACCAGCAACATTTTATGACATCGATCAATCGCTCCTCCCTGCTGCACTCTCTTCACTTGGCTTCCTGGACACTGCTCTCTTCTGGTTTGCCTCCTGCCTCCCAGTCTCCGGATGACTTAAGTGGCGTCCTCTCCCTGGCCTCTTGGTGTCGGAGTGCCTCAGGCTCAGTCCTGGGCCCTCCCTCCTCCTCTACCCCCATTGCCTACCGTGATGATCTCATTTGTTCTCTGGGCTATAAATGTACCTTCCAGTTTGACGACTCCCGGAGTTATCTCTCCAGCTCAGATATCTCTTTTGAATTCCTGATATGTATCCAACAGCCTGTTCAACATCTCCACTTGACTCTGCAATAGGAATCGCAAAATCTACAGATCTAAACAGAACTTCAGCTCTTACTCTTCCGCCTGCACCTTGGAAGCTTGTGACAGCTCCACCTTTCCAACTGCTCAGTCACTGTCTTCGCGTGAGCTTTGACTCCTCTCCCTCACATCCAGTTGATTGGGAAACCTTATTTGGGGCTCCCTTCAAATGTTCCCAGAACCTGGCTACCCACCCCCCTTCCTCTGTCACCGCCCTGGTCTGAGCTCCCACCTTCTCCCACCTTGACTACCCCAACAACCTCCTCACCATCTTTCTTCCTCTAACCTAAACCCCAGAGTCAGTAGCCAGAGTGAACTGTGAAAATGTAAGACAGATCATGTCATTTGTCTATTCGGAATCCTCCAATAACTTCTCCTTGTACTCAGAGTGGAAGCCAGAGCGCGTACGGTAAGCTCAGGGTCCTACTCACCGTGGCATCCCATTACATCTCTGCTCTCTTCTTCGCCCGCTGGCCGCTGTGCCGTTCCCCTGCTACCCAGCCCCACTCTGGGGGCGGGGGGATGGGGGGGGCTCTGCTCCGGCTCTGCCCTCTGCCTGAAATGTCCTTTTCCTTAGCCAGCTTCCTCTCCTCCTTCTTGTCTGCCCTCAGTGAGGGCACCTTCTCAATGAGACTTGCCCTAGCCACCTGCTTACTACTTATGACAGCTGTACCCATGCATGCACGCACACACACACGAGCACATAAAATCTTTTTTTTTAAAAGATTTTATGTATTTATTTTTAGAGAGAAGGCAAGGGAGAGAGAAAGAGAGGGAGAGAGACGTCAATGTGTGAGAGGAACATAGATCGGTTGCCTCTTGTACGGGCCCCCACCAGGGATCGAACCTGCAAACCAAGGATGTGCCCCGATCAGGAATTGAACCAGCAACCTTTGGGTTTGGGGAATGATGCCCAACCCACTGAGCCACACTGGTCAGGGCAAGTTCAGGCGTCTTTTGGGACAAGTATTTGAACAATGTTTAGGATAGGAATTCAAACTGAGTTGGAAACTGGGTAAAAGAGAAGTGGATGATGCAGCTGCCGCAGAAAGCTTGCCACGATCTCCAGGGAAGAAGCCTGACCGATAAACTAAACTCAGCCCTGAGGCAACAGCTTCAGAGGGCTCAGGTCCAGTGCACCACCCCTGGCTCAAGTTCCCCTTGAGTTCTGACTCCAGCCTGGATGTGTCCAGACAGGAAAGTGTGTGCATAATACTGAAAAACTCCTTACACTCTGCAACACCTCAGGCCCCAGGCAGCCCCTAAGTGGGATTCCACGAGAGGACAGAACACAGGCAAGAGGAAATGATTTTTCTACCTATTTTAGAAAAGAAAGGTAAGCACTAGCAGCCTGGGGTGGACTGGTGGGGACAGAGACGTGGGCTGACTGGATACGGAGGATAGGGTGACCGTAGCAGAGGCAGGAGCCAGGTGGCCCAGAGCCAGACAGAGCCCACATCCAAGTGACAGCAGTGCCACATACGGCAGCCTTGCATGGTTTGTGAGACTACCTGACAACCTTCAAAAACCCCAGAGATGTGTCTGGGAGAGAGAACCTCGGAAGAGGTCCAACGTTTTAGTTCCGTGTGTGAAAGCTTTGGAACGGATGGAACTTGGTCCTCAATACGAAGGTAACTTTTTCGTAACCCACAAGCCAAGGAGTTCTAGGGACATTCAGAATCACTAATTTATGACTGTCCTAATAGAAATTCCATCTCGTGCAGAAGCAAAGTTTCTGAAAGATTTCTGAGAAACAAACAAAAAGTTAATTCTTTAGGTGATTGAATTACAAGGCAAATTGATTTTACAATCCCACTGGGTTTTGTTGTTGTTGTTGTTGTTGTTGTTGTTGTTGTTCAAGTTAGGGCATTGATTGGGAAGAAGAGAGACTTTGAAAACTGGCATGTGGACCCTGGCCGGGTAGCTCAGTTGGTTAGAGCGTTGTCCCAATACGCCATGGTTGCAAGTTCTATCCCTTGTCAGGGCACATATAGAACCAACCAATGAATGCATAAATAAGTGGAACAACAAATCGATGTTTCTCTCTCCCTCTCCCCCTCTCTTTCCCTCTGTCTGCTTCTCTTCTCTCTCTCTAAAATCAACTGGTATGTGGACTCTATGGGCAGACTTAAATGAACCTTGATCCTTTACCTTTAAATTCTACCCAGCCTTCTTTGCCAGCAGAAGCAGCCCTTCTTCCCTGTCAGAAAAGGTCAGTGTCCCCTCACCTGAAGAACCTGAGAGAAGACAGAGCCTCCACAGGACCTATCCTCATCACCTCTCATTGCTTCTTGACCTGTAACAAGATTTTAATCCCAGCAGGCCTCTGGAGGTCAGTTATAAAAGAACTTACGAGAAGGAACCAAGTGCACTAAAAGAATGGCAAATTTTTGCCAGTTTCAATTGATAAAAACATGTTGGGTGTTTGGGATTTTAAGAGTGTTGGAGCAGGGTGGGAAGATCAGGCCAACTTTATGGATATGGGGGCACAAAACAGAAATTCTGGATCCCAAATGTTAGGTCAAGAAACCGAGAGTGGCTTTACCAGTTTACTTGATTGCTCACTGAAACCTGAAACCAAAGGAGGATGAGTTCCTAAGGCTGCATGGACCAGGGGGCAGCCCTTCGCTGCCAAAGGTGCAGTGGGTGTGGCTGACAGACAGCAGAGCCGATATAATTCCCAGAACAAGTTGATCCATGGAGGTCTTCGGCGTTGGCTGATCGCACTGGTGTCCACAGGTCAGAATTAGACAGGCAATCTGCTAAAGCCTGGAAACTCTAGTTACGATGAGCAGAAATCTGACTTGAATCACACAACAGAGCGTCTTGGCTCCTGAAACAGTTCCCAGACTTGAGCCAATTCACAGACCCCAGAGCCCCTAAAATTAAGGGAGACCAGGTTCTCCAGAGGGACAGCCCTGGTACACAGCCAAAAATGTATTCTATAAGTCTTCTTCCTAACCGTCCCCCAAGGGACCTGTGGTCATTTACCAGGGCGATGTGCACTGGGAGCAGTGGAACAACCTAACTTCGTGGAGACTGTAGGACTCGGCAACTAGTCCCTGGAGAGCAAAGCACGGTCAGGCTCCACCAGAGAGAGGAGGCGCTTCTGAAGGTCCGGGTCTTGAATTCCTACGCTATGGTTATTTCTCCAGGTCTGGCATGCGCAGTTGGAATAGACATGCTCAGCAGCTGGCAGCAGCCCTGCCTTGGCTTCCTGACTCTTGGAATAAAGGTTATTACAGTGGAAAAGGCCAAATGGAAGCCACCATAAACTTGCCTCTACTTACCATATAAACACTCTTCCGCCTGGTTTGCTTCTGGGATCAAATCCTGACTGATAACAGTTACTCAGCATTTGAAAGCTTACCTGGGGGTAACACTATGATTCTGGCAACATGTAGTTGGAGAGAAATATGAAATAAAGAAGACTGATGGCTTGGACAGTTCAGCAGCTGACTGATTGAGAGAGAGGGCACCATCATCATCAGTAATATTTGTGGTGTTTTTAAAGAACATCCCTTCAGAAGATGTGGTCTTATAAAGGAGTAGGACTTTATAGTTATGAAATCCAACTCCTAGATTTGGTAGCTCATGACTCCACGTCAGGTTAAATACGCTTGTTTTATGAAACAAAAATTGAACATTAATTTGTAGAATTTAATTTTATTTTGGACTATTATATTTCAGTCTCCATTGGTAACTTTCCTTACCAAGTATAAAAGTGAAAAGTTCCGTTTATTTGGGTAATTGAAATGTGGTGGTTTTCAAATATGGTATAATTTACCAGTTTCTGGAATTCTAGAATTAAAGATGATACAAAGAAGTTTAGAAAAGGGAATTTTAGAACTAATAATGGCAGCCACTATTTTACTGATATTATAGAATATGAATGGGTGCGTGGGCTATTTGTTAGAGGTACGTAACCAAGTTCATGGTTAACAAACAGTAGCCATGTCTTTCATTGTCCACCCTACAGCACCATGGAAAGAATCTGCCCCATAGCCAATAAGTATAGAGCAGCCGTGGTGCCTGGTGGCTTTCTAGTTTACATGGAATTTTGGCTGCAGCCTTTGGTGTCTGTGGCACTTAAGTCCTTTCCTTATCTGCGTTCTGTCTCTCCTCCCTCCCTCTCCCTCTGTTTGCGTGTACTGAGCAAACGAGTTCATTAAATAGTGTTGGGAAGAAGGTGATACATATACTATCAGATTATTGTGATTGGTCTCAAAAATACTTTTCTCTCATTTAATATTTATTAAGCATTAATACTTTATACAATTTCCACCTGTATCCCATAATTTAATTTACTGTGTCGTTGGTTTTTAGTAATGTAAGAAAACTTCGAACTCTGACAGAAAGTAGTTTTTCTCTTAAAGGAAAGAGAGAAAACTGTAAGAGGCATCTATACACACAGCACCCAGATTTAACACATTATCATTTTACCATATTTCCTTTGACTATCCCTTCTTTTCTTTCAAGAGATAAAACCTTTCCCATAGCATTTATAAGCACGCAATTGATTTTTGTTTAATGATATAGTCCCCAGAAGTGTTGCCAAACATCCGATTTGTCCTAATGACAATTCTGTTGCCTTCTTTTAGTGCCTTAAGATTCACTTCCTTTGCGTGTTGCCCAGATAACCTTCCCTGGAAGGCGGTCAGGGCAGGTATGTCATCCTATTCTTGCCTGCACAGGAAGATCTGCTAATGTCTCGCCACTAACGACGAGATTTGTTGCAGAGTCTGGTGGGTCCCTGTATTAGCTTTACCCAGTTCAAAAACCAGAAACTACTCTAGGTCTGTCCGAGGGAATTTAACACTAGGGAACTAGTGACAAAATTGTTGAAAAGACCAAGGAGCAAAAAGATGAAAGTAATTCTTCCCATGGCTTGGAAATCCTGCACTGGACTACTTCATGTACAACAAATACACTTCTTTTGTGTTAAATAAATGAAATACTGAGGCAGCAACTAGCATTTTCCTATATATAGTCCCCTTCAGGCTCATCAAATACAGTTTTATCAGTAATATATTTATGTTTTAAAATTCTCCATACTGTTGTTAAGTGTGTTTGAAACTCTGTTGTTGTTTACCAATCAGACAGGTAAGAACTTCATTTTACTGTACTTTTGAGCTATATTTCTTTTATTATGACTCATCCAAAGTCTTTTTATATGTTCATATATTAAGAACCATTGGTATTTCCCTCTCTGCGAACTGTCAGTTCACACCCTTAAGGCCATTTTCCCATAGAATGGTTGGGGTTTCTCCTTTGTTTATGATTGCAAGATTTTTCCCCCCAAGTTATCATTTGTCTTTTAACCTTTTAATTTTTTTTGGCCTTCAGAAATTTTTGGTTTTATATATAGTAAGTTTTTATCAATATTTTCTTCGACAGTGTCTGGGTTTTCGGTCACATTTAGAAAAGTCTTCCCCACTTCAAGATTTTTAATAAGTATTCTCCAACATTTTCTTGTAGTGTTTTTATAGTTTACTTTTTAAAAATATTTTATTTATTTTATTTTTAGACAGAGGGGAAGGGAAGGGGAAAGAGAGGGAGAGAAACACCAATGTGTGGTTGCCTCTCGTGCGCCTCCTACTGGGGACCTGGCCCACAACCTCAGTCAGTGCCCTGACTGGGGAATTGAACAGGCGACTGTTTGGTTAACAGGTCGATGCCTGTGATTTAGTTCCCCCTCAAAATAAAATCTGTTTTTGGTCTTTTGAGGGGCAGCAGGAGGAGTCATCTTATCTCAAATGACCAACCAAAGTCATTTTTGTTGCTTTTTTAGTTATTTTTCAGTCCTTTGGTCACCATTGTTTCTTGCACCTCACTCTTTTTTAGTTCAACTTTCTTTTTGTTAAGAGAGTTACATGAGGGTCTGTGAGAGGCAGCGTCCTTTAATCCGCTTCTCTGAAATGTCTTTATTTCTTTCACTTGTGAACAGTAGTTTCACTTGTTATAGAATTCTATTCTGACAGTTCTCTTTCTTCAGCACTTTGAAAGCATTGTTTTTTGCTTTCTGGTTCCTATGTTGCTATTGATATATCTGTTGTCAGCGAAATTGTACTTCCAAGTTGCATTTTAGCTTTTTCTTTTTAACTGAGGTATTTTGCAGTATCCATTTTTTTACCTCAAAGTTGCCATAGAGTTTTCTTTTATCTTCTATATTTTGTAGTATAACTGTGACATGTCCGGATTTGGATTTATTTTTATTTTATTCTTTAGTCTCTCTCCAGTCTTCTCTGATTTGGGAATTTATTTCATTCATCATTTCTGGGAAATTGTCAGTCATTCTGTTTCCATACATAGCCTCTCTATTGTCTCTATTCTCTCTAAAGCTCCTTTAGGTGACATTGGGCTTTTCAGTCTGTCCTTCATGTCTCTTAACCTCTCAGTGTCATTTCCCCATCCTTTTATTACTTCACCATATATTCTGAATAATTTTCTCTGCTCCATCATCCATTTCACTATTTTCTTCAGCTGTGTATAATCTTTACTTTAGTAACACCAATAAGTTCATTGAATTTTTCAAATCAAATGACTGTTTTTCATTTCTAGAAGTTATGTATATTTTAAAATCAAAATTGCTTGTTCTCTTTCATATATATTATCCTGTAATTTTGGTTCCTGTTTTTTCTCAAATTTTTTTTCTTTAAAATTTCATTATGATTACTAGTTCTTTTAAAATTAATTTTCTTATTCCTCCATCAGGGCACATGCCTGCATTGCAGACCAGGTCCCCAGGAGGGGCATGCCAGAGGCAGCCACACATTGATGTTTCTCTCCCTCTCTTTCTCCCTCCCTTCCCCTCTGTCTAAAAATAAAATAAATAAATCTTAAAAATAACTAACTAAATAAATAAAACTCATTTTCTTGACATTTTAACTAACTTGAAAGATTATTTTGCAGAAATATTTTTAATAACTAAGTTTTTGAGTTTGCTTTTCTTCCTCTTTATTGGGTTTTTATGGACTGTAATCTAATCTCATATGTTCTGTCATGTTTACGGTGTATCTTGAGTGAGTTTGTCATTTTTTATTGTGAACCCTGACAAGAGTGTAGAAGTCCTGTGACCACTGTTGAAGAAGTGTCCCTGTGGAGCAGTTTCAGGTTAGCTACTGGCAGGCACCCTGGTGTTTTTCATTGGGGTCCAGCACCAGCTTTAATATTAATGTCTCGGCTGGGAGTTCCCTCACTGTAGGGGTAGAATAAATTCAGATTCCACATCTGAGAGAGGCTTAGCTTAAGGTTTTGTTTCTCAGCGGGGCAGTGGGGATCTCTATGCCTGAGTCCGGCTCAGGGCAAACGTCCTTGACTCCGCTGTGATTTGATGGAGTTTTTCTAGCTGGAGGAGAAATCCTTTCACAGTCATTGCCTTTTATGGGAAGTATCAGTTCCACATCTCTGCTTGGAAAGGCCCAAGGCTGTATGTTGTGTTCTCCTATGCTTATTAAACCCCAGTCTCCAGCTATTAGAGTCAACATTTGTATTCAGTAATCTGCCTTAGTATCAGCTGAGATCACAAACCAAGTGACCTAGTTTCTTGTTTACCATTCCCACTTTAGAATGATTTATCTTTCATTTCTGGCACCTGGGCAACTTTTCTTTCTTTCTTATAGGCTTAGTTATAGATTTTATATATTTCTATGTTTTAAGCAACAATTTTTCTGAATTTCAAAATTCATGTTATGGATTTTTCTTATGTTCTTTCTTAGCTCAGGACCTAAGCTACTTTTTCATTCTATTCTTTTATTCATAAATGTAGCAGTATCAGATTTCTCTATTCCTAACATTCCTTTGTATGTTTATTTTTGCCTGGTTACCTCTCAAGCTGTACATCTAATTTCTACTGACCATTTATTTTAAGACTTTGTAAAAGCTATCAGGAAAGTGCATTTATATGCTGAGGTGCAATCAGGCAAAACTCAATCTTCTGTAGGTAATTTTAACTCTAGCCAGATCTTATTCAGAACTTAAGTGAGATTCTTTGAGAGTAAACATCCCTGCCCTGACTGGTGTAGCTCAGTGGGTTCGTTGTCAGCCTGCAAACTGAAAGGTCACTGGTTCCATTTCCAGTCAGAGCACGTGCCTGGGTTGCAGGCCAGTCTCTGGTCAGGAGTGTGCTAGAGGCCCCCGTCGACGTTGCTCATACACATCAGTGGTTCTCTCCCTTTCTTTCTCTCCCTTTCCCTCCCCTCCTCTTTCTCTCAAAATAAATAAACAGCCTTGTATCAGGAGATCATCCCAAAACAAGTAACCTAGACTCTTGTTTTACCTGTGATCTCACATTATGCCCTCTGGTTTATAAAATTTTGAATAGCAATTCCCTGTTTTTAATAAAATCATGGTAAAAATATTATCTGTTATGCTATCTGTTTTCCCTTAAACATCAAAGAACATATGGTAAATTTGTCCTAAAATTAGTTCTGGAAAAGTAGATGCCCATATCAATGATTCCTTATGTCAGAAATTAATAATACATGCCATAATGTGATTCATTTTTACCTTTATTGCTAGGGAACATAAAATCTAAACCAGTGTTTATTGACAATAAAAAAAATGTCTGGTGCATGCTAGATAATTTCTACCCCTGAATTTCCTTCATTTATTTTATGTTTTTCTCAAGATTATAAAATTATGGTCTAATTTTGCATGGTGCTTTGTTTCTAAGTTGTGGTATTAATAATCCATTAAACACTGTCTTGCCATGTATTATCCTAAATAAGTTTGTTTTTCCTTATTTTATACTTCAGCTCTCAATTTGTATATTCTCCTATGCACTTTCTTTTCTCTACTGATATCATCACTATTTCTTTAGATTTTGTCGTATGCCACAGATGGTCTAAGGTTGCTAATATCACCTTCACTTTGCATAAAAGTCAACAATTTGCAGAGTGTTTTTACTCTGAATTCATTCTGAAATCATTCTCTCTGATCTCAGAAAATAAGTTGTCTTTTCCCTTTATAGGATCAGCCGCATTGCGTATGCCCCTTGATCTACCCTCTTGTCATCTTCCATACCATACTCCATCATTTATCTCTTCCTCTTTATCTTTAATCTCTTCATATCCACAGACGCTGAAATCTCTCATCATACCTGCATCTTCTCCAAGCATTTCCTCAGGTGTCATCTTAGTGAAATCTACCTTGACTGTCATCCCTCTAAAATTTTGACCCCTCTCTGCTTTCCTATTCCTGTTACTCACTTTCTTCTCTTTAGCACTAATCTTTGATACGTGCTCATACATACATGGAATCATGTTTTTTCACTATCTCTCCACTTGATATGTAGTAGGTACTCAATAAACATTTGTTGAGTGAATAAATAATATTATTGCTTTACATTTTTCCAATGTAATGAAACCATGGTATCTTATTAGATATCAGCTTTTAATTTGACTTGATACTCTTTCATTTATACATCATGCAACTACAGTTTACTTCCTGGCATGCATTTATTTCATTTAAGTTATTATGCCAACAGTGAAACCTAAAGGATGGGTGGTGGCTGTGGGAAAATGTTTAGGAAACAGAATTGAATCCTGGGTTTTTTTCCTTCTATCTCAATTCTACCTTCTTCTAAGTAGTAATAGTTGTGGTAAATGAGCAAAAATGAGTCTCTTTACACTTCTTCTTGCTTATTACAATTAGGGTAATTTGTCTTCTGAAATTAATAGTTGAGAATTGTAAGTTCATTATTTAGATATTCTCTCTAAAAAAAGTCTATATATGTTTGCTAGGAGGTTATCAGTTTTCTTCTAAAGTTTTATGACTCATTTTTTGCTATTAGCTTCCTTCTCCTTTGGGTTTCACTGAAGTCCTAATGGAACAAATGGCTCCATTTGTGCAGAAAAATAATGGATTAGATCACAAGCAGGGTCTGTCTCAGACATACAGTTTCATGGGTGAGTATGTCATCCCATGCTCAAAAAGACACTGAACTTGGCTTAATGTTCTGCTATTGCTGTCTTGATATTCTTAATAATTTTTAAAGATATTTTTTGTTGATTGATTTTATTGATTGATTGATTGATTTTAGAAAGAAAGAGAGGGAGAGAAACACCAATCCATTGTTCCACCCATTTGTGCATTTGTTGGTTGACTCTTGCATGTGCCCTGAGTGGATATCGAACCCACAACCTTAGCACATTAGGTACGATGCTCCAATTAACTGAGCCAACCAACCAGGGTTTAATAATGTTTTTAACAAGAAGCTCCAAATTTTCATTTTGCTCAGGGCATCACAAACTATGTAGCCAACCCCGATCTCAAAACTAGGTCATTTCTAAAGCAAAGATTCTTGGTGAAATGGAGAGGTTTGGATGTCAATAAAAAGTTAAAGCTCCTTAGAAATTAAATTTGTGTTTCAGGGTTAGCCCAGGAGGCTCATAACCTCAGTCCATGAGAAAGAGGACTTTGATCTTCCGACAGGTATTCTGAATTGTCTGAGCTGGAGTTCCTGCCGCCTGGGCTCCTGTCTGCAGTGTGTACCTTTAAAGGAGCCGCAGATTCAGCAACAACAATAGAAGCCGAAAAACAATGAAGTTATTCAGTTGCTGACCTAAACGGCTTTCTCATTAGAATTCAGTAAACTCCTTTTGTTTTGAGTGGAGATCTTGAAATTGAAAGCAAAAGAATGGAAAAAGTTATACCATACAAACTCTAACAAAAAAAAAGTTGATGTAGTTTTAATAATACCAGGTTTTAGTATTACTGGAGATAAACACTTCATAATGATAAAAGATCCCATTCCAATTCACCAGAGAAATATAAAATTTCAAACTTGTATGGATTTAACATGGCCCCACATTTAAAAGGCAAAAATTGACATAACTACACTACAGTAGAATTAAACAAAATCACAATCATATTGGTGATGTGAAGTCATGTCTTTCAATAGTGATATAATAAACAGACAAAAAAACCAGAAAAAGATAAAGAAGATCTAAACAATATGATTAGCAAGCTTGACTTGATGGACATACGGAGAAAACAGTACTCACACCTTCAGAAAACACATTCATTTCAAGCACACAGAGAACATTTCCAAATAGTATTGGAAAAGGGGAGCACGGGGTATCTGAAGCCACAGAGGGGTAAGGCCTAGGTGTCTGCTAACCCAGAAGTGAGTGGGGTGGCCACTGATTCCCACGGTCCCAAGAGCAAGAGAGTCTACTGAGGAATCTGCTTCCAGCCTTGAGAGGTTAGGTCGTAGCGGCAAGATCTACTTGCCCTCAAAACCTGAAAACATGCAGATCACTGAAGAACAGTGGATTCATTGGAAAAAGGGAACTCTGGGTTTTCCTACCAGAAAAACAATCAAACAAAGTGAATGTGTATTCTTTATGGCTAAAGCTAGGGACTCAAAATTATGAGTGCTGTTATTATAGTATACAGGGGAAACGTGAAAGAAAAAGCAAGATAGCAGCTACCAACAGGTCAGAATTACAGCCAGCCTGATAGGCTGTTATGAAAGCCTGGGATGTATTTGGTTGCTTCTGTGGAGCAAAACTACAGACAAGTAATCAGGCTGATGGGAAAGCCCAGACTGAAATAAGAAAATTATGGGAACAAGAAAGAAAGGACAAGGATTATGTCAGTTCCCAATCCCCCTTCTCCCAAGGAAGAGACACCAAGCATTCTTGAGTTTGCTGGATACCAAAGCTTACAGTAGTTATTTCTGGGAGTTTTTGTATGTTTGTTTATTTTCTAATTTACTTATTTTTGGTCTGTACTGTGCTTACTGTTCTTTTGTCAGTCTCTGTGACGATAAGGATGTCCCAGGTACAGGGCATGCTGATTGCATCCATTCACTGTAACCCTCGTGGGTGACTTCTGTAACAATTAGCCAGGTTCATGGTCAAGAACAATCTGTTCTTGCCAAGATCGTACATTCAAACAATGTGTTATACCAAGAAGAAAAAAATACTTGGTTTTCTCATACAAGATTTAATACACGGGTTCTTGCACACTGCCCCCTCCTTGTTCAGCAGTCCTGACACTGGTAGAAATCAACCGTGTTTGGTGTACTTATGATGGATATTTGAGGCTTAAACAAGAAAGTAACTATTACTATTCTCATAGTGCAGTGGTTCCTAAACTTTGCTGCATATTTGAATCACCCAAAGGGATTTCTTTTTTTTAATCCCAATACCAGATGAATTTTCTTACATGTACTATTTGAGCCTTTATTTTTTTCTTCCTGTCCCAACTTTTGTTAAACTAACATTTCTTTAACATCACAACTTCTGACATTTACATTTTAACCACAAAAATCTAACTTTTGTTTTGTTCAGCTCTCCCAGTTACATGAATTCAATATTTTCTTCCTGTCCCAACTTTTGTTAAACTAACATTTCTTTAACATCACAACTTCTGACATTTACATTTTAACCACAAAAATCTAACTTCTATTTTGTTCAGCTCTCCCAGTTATATGAATTCAATATCACATACTTTATCCTTTTGCCATAGTTTCCCATTTATCTCTCTGTTGACTGAAAGTAAATTCTCAAGTAGTTAGTTCAAGAACTCATGGGTATTAAATCTCCTGGGTTCTTCTGTATTCAGAATTGTACTTACATTGCTTTTATACCTGAAAAGAAATTCACTGGGTGTAAAATTCTTCAGTCACATTTTTTATCCTTGAGGACTTTGAGTTCTTGGAGGAAATTATTTTACTGACTTCTAATTAGGGCTATGGAGACATATGGAACTCAAACTTTGACAAACTTTTGCCTGGCAAACCAAAGTTTTCTTTCTGTGCTTTGATGCTCAGTAAGGTTCTTGCTAGGATATGTTTCATGTTGGTTGGTTTATAGCAGAGTCAAGTTACCTTTTATCTGGAGAAGAAGTTTTCTTGATTTATGTCTTTAAATACTTAAGATGGTCCTTTTGAGGGGAAGGGCTCATATCTTTGAGGACACTAATTATATATATGTTGGATCTACTTTCTCATCTTTTTTAATGTGATTAAGAGTTATCTGTAAGTAATCTAAAGCAAACATTTTAAGTGGGAAAATATTAAAAGCATTCCCTTTAAAGATAGGAATGAAACAAAGATTCCCCCAACACCTTTTCTATTAAATCTTGCATTGGAGGACCTAACCATGTGTAGACATAAAGTTTGGCAAGAAAGAAAGAAAACGGTCATTATTTGTAGTTGATATGGTTTACAAAGAAAATCCAAAGTAATCTACAAGTTAACAAAATGTCTAATGTAAGACAAATGTTAGTTGCATTTCTATATACCAGCACCAAACAACTAAAAAACATAAATAAAGAGAAGAACCTATTTCCAGTAATATTAGAGAATATCAAGCCTCGAGGGATAAACCTAACAGATGATATTCAAGACTTCTTTAGAGGAAAGTTTGAAACTTTGTTTAAAATATTAATTATAAAAAAATATACCAGACTAATACAAGATATTACTACTGGGGAAACTTCAGGGCAGGAGATGAAGGTTATATGATAACTATCTATACTTTCCACCCAATTTGTCTGTAAACCTAAAACTACTAAAAAAATTCCATTAATTAAAAAAATGTACTTTAAAAAAGTGGCCCGGAGAAAGTGACCCCGGAGCTAAATCTTCAAACAGAGGTGGAGGTTAGCCAGGCATGTGTCTGGGGAGTGGGGGTAGGTTCCAGGTAGAGGTGCTAACAGGAGTAAAGGAACACAAGGTGGGGGCGACAATGAAAAAAATGTACTTTAAAAGTGTATACAGAGATATTAAAACTATATAAAAACAAAGTGAAGATATAGGGAATAACACTATTGATAGTTATTTATCATAATTCTTTTGTTTTTAAAGATTTTATTTATTTATTTTTGGAGGCGGGGAGGGAGGGAGAGTGAGAGAAACACTGATGTGCAAGAGAAACATGGATGGGCCGCCTCTCTCTGGCCCCGCACTGGGGACCCAGCCCGCAGCGCAGGCCCGCACCCTGACTCGGAATCAACTGGTGACCATTCAGGTCATAGGTCTGCACTCAATACATGGAGCAACACCAGCTGGGGCTATTTATCAGAATTTTAAACAAATATATCACTTATTGTAATATTTTGTATTTCTCTCTTACTGATTTACAATTTACCAGTTAATGGAATATGAAATTAAAATTGAAATTATTTCTTGGTGGGCAAAAGAATATGTTGGGAAGGTCTTGCTGGCAAAAGAAATTGTAATAAGCTCCTTTAGTCCTTTTCACTTTTCTAAACCAATAAATCATTGTAGAGATCATTCTTTTTACTAAAGGTAATTATTTAAAAAAACTTTCATCTTTCCCCATTTAAGAAATTCCCATGAACTTGTCAAATGGTCAAAATGTTAACTCCCTCCTCCCCTAAATAAGTTAATTTTCTTTCTCTTTTAAGACATCAGCTTCTTCTAAGAGTTTTTCATAATTTTCTCTTCACATTTAACCTGGAGTAGAATATGCAGTTCTATATGTGAGAACAAGAGAAAAATGAAAAAAAGAAAAAAATTGTCTAGGAAACAATACATGAATAGCAGAGTAAGTCAGGAAATTGACATTGCCCATTGACTCTCACATGTGTGCAATTATCGTTCATAAGGAGATAACCCTATTTAATAAAAAACACCTGTTCAGATTAATAAAAAATTAACCAGGGAAAAATCAAACTCTATGACACTGATGATTTATTAAATGCAAACAGATGAGCATGAAATAATCGTGCAGGTACTATAATTCCACTTCAAGTTTTCACATACTGCTCTTTATGAGTGAATGCCAAAGGAGCTTCTCGAAGTAGTTGAAGGAAGAATATTTGGAAGTTCAGAGGTTATGTAGGATACATTAATGATATGTCCATAGTGCTTTTTGTCTTTCTGTCTACTTATTGCCATTTTCTGAATAAAGCCAAGCTCCTTAGCATGACCTAGTCTCTTTCTGCAGGTTCAGCATCATTTCCTCTCCACGCCCACGGGTGTCCTCCAACCCTGCACTCACTGTCTAGTTCCCTAAGGGCACACTCTCAGCTCTCCCTGATTTCTTGTCCTTCAATGCCAAAAAAACTCATCCGTCCTTTTATCGTTGGATGATTCCTCTCAAGCACCTGCCCTTTCAGGAATCCTTCCTGGATGCCCACAGGCTGAGTTAAATATCCTCCACTAGAGCTATCTCTTTGATAATACTTAGCAAACTGCCCGACTTCCTCTTCACACTGGAGTAACGCTGCCGGAAGCTGTGGTGGCAGCTTCTCGATTCGGCAGCTTCCTGACTAGAGCTGGAGCCGGGGCAGGGCCTGGGCAGAGTCTCGTGGCTGCAGGTTAGAGGCCAGAGAACAAAACATTCATCCCAAGGCCAGGCTGACCTGAGAAGAAGGTAAGACTAAGACTGGCATTCTAAATGGGGGTCAGAAACAGAGAAGAAGAAGTGGTGGTGTGTGCAAGAGGCAGAGCCTGGGAAGACTTACTGGGCAGAGGGATGTCGGAGGTGCCCAGACCTGCTGGAACCCAGAGCAGTCCTGCCTCGCCGCTGTTGCTCGTCTTTTGCCAATTCTCCATCCCCAGCAGCTTACACGCCTACTTCCTCATCGGTAAATCCCCACCGCCCACTTTGAGGCTTGCCACGCAGCAGCAGGCAGCCAGCATCTGTTGCATGAAATTGAGCCCCATCCACCATACCACCATACTTTAAGACCATTCTTTAAAACCTCTCACAAAAGAACGCTTTTCTAGGAAAGCTTCCCTCATCGCCACTAAACAGGATTCTGTTCTTGCAGATATTCATTGTGTGCTTTTTTTGGTTTGATTTTTGTTTTTGGTAGCTCTTGACCTCTTTCGACATTCCACCCTTGTATCGTACACATTTGGCTGTGTCCTATTTTTTCTGTCTGAGTGTATCCACCTTAGGTGCAAGATCACTGTGTGAACCATTTCTGAGCCCCTGGTAAAAGCGTCACAGATTTTGTGAGAGTCCTCCCGTGGCTGCTGTGCACTGCTCCCATTTCCCACCGGTTTGGGTTAGCTTTGGTCCTTGTCCTCTCAAACGGAGGCATTGATGTAGAGAGAGAGAACCAGCTCACGTGGAGTCCACCAACCCAGTCCGCTGTCTTCAAAAGAGAAGCAAAGGAAATGAACACATAATCCTCTACTGAAGTTACTTTAAACATTAATGCGTATTCTTTTGTGCAAGATAGGTTTTTGTTTTAACCCGGCGATCATGGTTCCTGGTATTGCTTTGCCTTGGCTATGTAGCTCTGATTTGTGGTACGCTGTGGACGTCGACGTTGGAGAGCCAGGTACCACTTTTACCCCGATCCTCCAACTGAAGTGTGGTTCCTTGTCACTAAATGATGGTAAACAAAACAAAACAGTAGAAAACCCTCTGGGGTCAGTATGTGCCTGAGAGTGATGTGTACACACGTGTTCTCATACACCTGTAATGATCTATTTATCACCTATTTATATTTATTTTATAAGTAACAGAGTAAAGGAGAATTTATTGAAATATTTATTTAGAGGTCTGGTATTGAGCTGTCCAATAGCATAGCCACTAGCTACACATTGCTATTGAGCTCTTAAAATGTGGCTATATTGAACTGAGACGTGCTATGAGTAGAAGAAATATAAGCAGTTTTGAAGGCTTAGTGAGACAAAAAGTAAAATATATCGATATATTTTGATATTGATTATGTGTTAAAATGACAATATTTTGATATATTGGGTTAAGTAAAATATATTTTAAAAATTCATTTCATATGTTTATTTTTACTTTTTTTCAAGTGGCTACTAGAAGCTTTAAGTTACATGTGTGGCGTGCATTATATTTCTGTAGGATTGCACTGGTCTAAGTATATGCTATAATTCAGTTACTTTTGCTTTAAAAACATCGTGAGGAGGTTGTAAAAAAATTCTGCACTCATAAGGGAGACAAACTATTGATAGCCCTCTGTGCTGCATGCACTGAGATTTTACTTTTCACTTCACTGTCCCCAAATTTATTAGATAGGCATTATTACTATTTTAAGATAAGTAGACTGGGGCTCAAGGAGGTTAAGAAATTTCCTACGAGCCCATAATCAGACAGTGAGCAACCTGCAAAACATACTCATATCCACCTGGCCATAGAGATCACTTCCTTTTTACTGGGGCACACTACCCTTCCTTTTCAGAGACTGGCACTGTATGCGACCAGAAATTCTACCGCCCACGATGGTGAGGTCTAACCAGCCAGTTACTTCAAAATAAGGTCATATTTCCTTTTTCACCCAGAAGAAAATATAATTCCCTCACCTATCAGGAATTCCTACCTTTCCCATGGTCCCCCTCCGCATACGATCTTAAGCGACGCAGGCTTTTTTCCTAGTGCCTGAGAACTGATCCCTCTGTCCTTGCGCAGTGACAAGAGTGGGAACTTAGGTACACTCTGGAGGCTGGAGGGCCAGCCTGTCTAGAGAAGGGTTAGTATAGTGACAGTGCTTGTGTTCGTTTTCCATTGCTGTGTAACAAATGACTATTAGTGGTTTAAAGCAACACCCATTTATTAGCTTACATTATCTGTAGGTCTGAAGTCCAGTATGGGGCAGCTGAACTCTAGGTGCCTGGAAGTCTGAGTTCTCATTGGAGACTGGGAGAAAAATCTGCTTCCAAGTGCATTTTTGTTGTTGGCAGAAACAGTTCCTTGTGGGGACAGGACTTAGGTCCCTGTTTCCTTGCTGGCTCTCAGCCAGGGGCCAGCCAGCTGGATTCCTTGTCACGTGCTCCACCCCCCACCTCCAAGTCAGCAGTAGCACGCCAAATCCTCTTCATGCTTTGAATTTCTCTAACTTCTCCTTCTGCCAACCAGCAGAGAAAACTCTGCTTTTAAGGGCTCATGCAATGAGGTCAGGCCTACCCAGATGACCTTATTTCAAGGTCAGCTATGACATATGACGTAACGTAACCATGGGGATGATAGCGCATCCCATTCGCAGGCTCCAAGAATAGGGCATGGGATACTGGGGGGAGTGGGTGGTGCATTTCAGCAATGTACCCGCTACAGTCTTGGGGATAATACAGGGCAT
This sequence comes from Mormoops blainvillei, assembly GCA_004026545.1. NCBI lineage: Eukaryota > Metazoa > Chordata > Mammalia > Chiroptera > Mormoopidae > Mormoops > Mormoops blainvillei. The sequence continues at coordinate 128,573 of PVJD01003175.1, forward strand.
GAACACTGTCACAGTGACAGTAGCAGGGAGCAAGCTATCAGAACCCTCCCAGATACTTAGATCGGCCAGTCGTGGGGACAAAAGCAGGAGCTGAATCACTGGGGAGGAGTGGAGGATGGGATGTGAAGAACCCTGGTTTGCCATCTTCCCTCTCTTCCAACTTTACCTCCAAACTTGACTCATCACAAGCTTTCTTTGTGAAATCAACACAGAGCTCTCTATGCTAGGAGGAAGGGGGTAACATTTCTGTCCCAACTGGTGTAAGGGCACCAATCTACAGGCACGTTGAAGTACATTGGAGCCCCGGTGTTTTCTCTTGCTGGAGTCCTGGTAACCCGTGGAGATGGAGGGCCCGTTGGTGCCTGCTAAGTGGCACCCTGATCAGGCCCTCAGGCCAGTTTTGCTGCTCCCTCCGGACCTGGGAGCTTCCTCAATGTGCTGGGAGGGGCGAGCCCCTTCCCCTGGCCTGTGGCCCTGTGCAGACCCCACTCATCCTGCTCACCTGCCTTTTGGACTCTTTCCCACCGCGAATGGCAGTTGACCAATACCAAGCTCTAATCCACTGTGGCTCTTGCTCCCCCGGGGAACGCACCTTCCAGGTGCCAGTTCCTGAGCCTTTGCCAGCCAGACCTGGTGCTCCCTAAAGCGCCACATCCCTTCTCTCTGTATTGCCACTGTTGTTTACATGAGAGGTTCCTTTTAGCTGACTCATGTCTTTAGCAAATGTCTAAAGGAAACTTTCCCATGTGGAAAATATGAATTACCTGCCACATATAGGAGTTAACTGTTTTAAAAAATGAAATTGTCGGCTACTGGTGGCCTCTAACCCGACATAGAGTGATTCTCAAAAGGCTCCTGGTTGTCCCCAGAAGCCTTTTTATTGCAATCCCTAACTTTGTCAGTTATGTATGTTCAGTTTTGTTGTTTGTTTATTAGCTGAGGGGCTACAATGCAGTGGCATCACGGGCTATGCGTTGAAGCCAAGCAAACTGCATGTGCCCCAAACTACTCCTCCCCATCCTTGCCCACCTTGGTTCCTCTTAGGTGCAGTGTCGCCTGCCACCTGAGATCATCTCTCGCACCACCAGAGGTGTGCAGTCCACAGTTTAGGAAATACTGACCTGACTCCCTTCTTCCCAGAGATTCATTTCAAATTCCTCTCCAAGAAGCTTTTCTTGACCAAGACAGATCCCCTCAACTGCCTTGTAAGGCTACTGTTTCTAATTACTCAGATGTTGCTGTGTGACATTTCATTAAGGACAAAGAGCATGCTTTATATGAAGTTTTTCCACAGCACCTGGTATGCTACCTGGCAAACAGCAGACATTCAGTGAATAGTTGTGGTCTGATGTGAGCAGCAAGAGTCAGCTCTGGGGAAAAGTGTAAAGTCAGGTCTGACTCCGGTTCCCCTCCTACCTTCGGCTGCTTCACTTACAGAAGGGGCCATAGACTATAATTCTCTGAGTTGGTCATTTTCTCCTTTCTCGGTATGTTCCACGTGTTTCTTGATTTTTCTCAATTTCCCCAAATCACACTTCATGTGCTATGAGTCTCATTGTCTTGTTGAATAATTAGCTAAGATACTCGGTGTTTGCCACTAGGGTTTATGGCGCTTCACTGTGTCTTGCAAATATTTTTGTATATTCTGTCACACTGAAGACAGATCATGCAAACATAATAGATACTCAATAGACATTTGCTGGAGAAATAAATGAATACATGCTGTTTGTGTCTTGGAGTGTCCCTGTTATATCTTCAGGAAAAAATATGAAATCCCCAAGCTATTCATATAATGTTGGCTGAGGGGATTTATGAAGTTTGTTAAGTATAGAAAGCTTTGGTTTTGACTGAGAATAATAAAAACGAAACTGTCAACCTTTCTTCCTTCCCTTAGTCCACTTGGCCAATCGATTTATTTATTTATTTATTTATTTAATTTTTTATTTTCCAGCTACAGCTGACATACAATATTGTATTAGTTTCAGGTATAAAACCGAGTCATCAGACATTTGTATAACTTAGGAAATAATCACCCCAACAGCTCTAGCGCCCCACCCCCGCCCCACCTCCGGACACCACACATAGTTACTATGATAATATTGATTACATTTCCTAAGATGCTCTACTTAACATCCCCATGACTGCTTTTATAACTGGCAATTTGCACATGTTAATTCCTTCCCCTTTTTTACCCACCCCGTAAGCCCCTCCCATCTGGTAACTATCAGTTTGTTTTCTGTATCTATGAGTTTTTGTTTGCTCATTTATTTATTTTATTTATTTTTTTAGATTCCAAATACAAGTAAAATCATATGGTATTTATCTTTCTCTGTCTGACTGATTTTACTCAGCATAATAACTTTCCATTCATCCATGTTGTCCCGGATGGCAAGATTTCACTCTTTTTACAGCTGAATAATATTCCGTTGTGTCACATCTTCTTTATCCATGGACACTTAGCTTACTTCCACATCTTGGCTATTGTGAATAATGCTACAATGAACATAGGGATGCCCATGTCTTTTCCAATTAGTGTTTTGGTTTTCTTCAGATAAATACCCAAAAGTGGAACTGCTGGGCCCTTTTTTTGTCTCTTGTTTTAGTCTCTGTTTTGAAGTCTGTTTTGTCTGGTGTATTACTACCCCAGCTTTTTTTTTTTTTTCCATTTCCATTTCCATAGAATATCTTTTTCCATCCCTTTACTTTCATTCTGTGTGTGTCTTTCGATCTATAGTGGGTCTCTTGTAGGCAGCATACGTTTGGGCCTTGTCCATTCTTATCCACTCACACATGGTGTCTTTTAATTGGAGCATTTAATTGGAGCATTTAATTGGACCTGTTTACAGTTAAAGTCATTATTGATAGTATGTAATTAGTGTCACTTTATTATTCAGTCATCAGACATTTGTATAGCTTAGGAAGTAATCACCCCAGCAGCTCTAGTGCTTTATTATTTTTGGTCTCCTTGTCCCTTTAACATTTTTGTAATACTGGTTTGGTGGTTAGGAACTCCTTTAGCCTTTTCTTGTCTGGGAACCTATTTATCTGTTCTTTGATTCTAAATGATAGTCTTGCTAGATAGAATAATCTTGGTTGTAGGTCCTTGTTTTTCATCTCAAATATTTCATGCCAGTCCCTTGTGGCTTGAAAACTTTCTGTTGAGAAATCGGCTGACTATCTTACCTACCTCCCTTGTAGGTAACTATTTGCTTTTGTCTAGCTTCTTTTAAGATTCTCTTTAACATTAGGCATTTTACTTATGATGTGTCTTGGTGTGGGCCTCTTTGGGTTCATCCTGTTTGGGACACTCTGCACTTCCTGGACCTGTTTATCTATTTCCTTCACCAGGTTAAGGAAGTTTTCCATCATTATTTCTTCAAATAGTTTTTCAGTTCCTTGCTTTCTCTCTTCTTCTAGAGCTCCTCTGACATGAATGTTGGTGTGCTTGATGTCCTGGAAGTCCCTTAAACTAGTCTCAATTTTTTTCATTCTTTTTTCCTTTTGTTTTTCTAATTGGGTGTTTCTGGTACCTTGTCTTCCAAATCATTGATTTGATCCTCTGCTTCATCTGATCTACTGTTGTTTCTGCTAAGGTATTCTTCATTTCAGTTACTCTGTTCTTCATCCTGACCAATCCTTTTTTTTTGTATTTTTTATTTCCATTTTGATGTTAACTTTTTCTTTGTCTGAGTTCTCACTAAGTTCATCTACTCTCCCCTTAAGTTCATTGAGCATATTTATAACTAGTGTTTTGAACTCTGCATCTGGTAGATTGCTTGTCTCCGTTTTGTTTAGTTCTTTTTTCTGGAGTTTTATTCTGTTCTTTGGGACATGCCTGTCTTCTCATTTTGGCTGCCTCCCTGTGTTTGTTTCTATATATTAGATCTATGTTACCTGGTCTTGGCAGAGTGGCACTTAGCAAATTTAGATGTTCCTTTCGAGGAGCAATTTAAGTCTTGATAGTATTATGCAGAACTGATGGTTCTTTCTGCACCCCAAGCAATTTACACGTACTTCTAGTTAGGCGTGACCACATAATTTATCATCCAAAGCTGGGCTCATTGAGAGTGAAATGGGACACAAATAACCATTAAGCCAGGAAAAGAGATGTCCCTAACAAAACAGGAAGCACCGGCATACTACTTTGAAAACAATTATTTAGCAACTGTATTTCTCTTCTCATTCAACTGTGAAGCTATTCTAAGTCTGGGCCTTACTTTTCTTAGCTTCCTTTGTGGCCTTGAATTGTGCCTGGCACATAGTAGTGGTAGAAGAAATGTTAGTGCCACTTTAAAAATACGCAGTTAATTGCATATTATACTATCTTGCTATAGAACTCAAACCATCCCATTTGTGGCCTATTATGAGCCATTTTCTCAGTAATACAAATACAGGGCAATGAGCTTAATTATATGCTTGTGTAATGATAATAACTAGCATTTACCAGCACTTACCATGTGCCAGGCCTAGGACTAAGAACTTTGCTAGAGTTGTCTCATTGATTTCTCCCAACAATTCTTGGAAGTACTGTTATGATCTCATTAAATTAGAAAAATAGAAAGGCTTGGAAACATTCAGAACCTTGCTCAGGGTCACCCAGCTAATTATCCACTAGAGTTTGAACTCCAGACTCAATGACTCCATACACCGTCTATCCTGTATGTGAGAAATAGCTGGAATCAAATTTTAGAAAGTGGTTTTTAAGAATGTTCATAGCATACACTTAGGAAGAAAATTCATTTGCTTTAACTATTTTGAAGGAAAATTTCTTTAAGTAAAAGATGAAAAAACCAGGCCAGTGTGGCAGCATCATGAGCTCGAGAGTAGCGACAGCAGTCGGTCACTCCAGCCCAGCACTTGCTGTTGTCCTTGGTGTTGATGTCTCCGTTATTCGTTATGATAACAAATATACCATGTTATTTTTGTTCAGATAGTTTTCTTGTTTGTGGACTAGTGTGTGAGACACTTTCTTTTGTATTGTAACAGTTGCCATTTACTTTTAGCAGTATTTTCAATGTATATTTTATGAACAGTGTCTATTTTCTACCCTGTCCTTTTGGAATAAGATTTTATTTGTTAACAATTTTAAGGGCAGTACAGACATATAATGTTGACTCTGAAAAATCGTTTGATATTATTGTTATTACAAATGATATTTTGACATTGATGAACCACACTGCCAATCGTTTTTACAAGCTGTCTATTTAACTTTATAAAAAAAATTATCCCAATTGTAAGGGATAACCTGTAGCCTTAAATCATTTAAATCATAAAGGATAAATTAAATATGTAAAGAGGCTATGCTATAAATATAATACAGAGCAAATAATTATAAGTACACATTCATACAAAAGATATCCTACCATTAAATGAAATTGTCTTCTTTATTGACTTTTTTTCCTATTAATAGGAAGGGTGTATGAATAGCAACTGAAATTAGATATTATCAAGGTATTCAAACACATATGATATGTTATAAACAAAATATGAAAAATCTGAAAATAAATATTTACAAAATGGCTATTAACTTTTATGAATAAATGATAGGAAATGCTACTACTTAAGGCATCACACACGATGACTACATTTGTAATTCAAAGGAAGGGTTACAAACACATATCTTAAGTTCAGAGTTTTGGTTTGTTTGTCCTAGGTAACTTTTATAATGAATACGCCTTTGAGTTTCACACCAGAAGGTTTCTTCTAGTTTATCACAGTATTCTCAGTGAAATAGAATATCCGAATATCATTGATTAGAAAAATTGCATTAAATGTCAAGCTATCGCTGTACTCAGGATAGTTGGAAAATCAAAATGCTTATGTTATAATGTAGATGAGGCTCTTAGGGTAAACTGATAGAAATTGGAACCAAGGGGAAATTTAAAATTTAAAAAATGGTCATTTTTTTTGTTGCTTTGAACTTTTCATTATCTCGAGGGACTTAAAATTTTTTTCATTTACTCTAGGCACTTGGGTACATCAGCTAAACAAAACACACAAAAAGCCATCTAATATTGGAGAAGATAGACCCTAAAAGATAAACATACAAAATAAATAAATTAAAGATTGTTGCAGAGTTTGAAGAGTCATGGGAAGAAAAGAGAAAGCACGACGAGAGCTGGCTTTTGGACAGTCGCAATTTTAGACAGCATGGTCAGGTTAAATGAGCATTGCTCTTAAGGTGAGGTAGGCGCAAGGGGTAAGAGAGGCGAAGGTGGACATTGCGGAAGGATGTTCCCGGCAGAGGGAATGGCTTTGTAGGTCACTTGGTAAAGACATCAACTTTTACAAGGAATAAAATAGGGAGCTATTGGAGGATTTTGACTAGATGATACAGGAGCTGACTTTTCTTGTAAGAGGATATTCTCATGGTTGGTTTGTTTTTTTGACTGACAGTAGACTGAGTTAATGGTGACCAGGCAGAGCATTTACAGGCTTTTGAAGGCCAGAGAAGGTGGAGGTAATGCAGATGAGCAGTGGTGTGATTCTGATTTATTTTGAAGGTGTAACCAACAGCAGTGCTGTTTGCTTGACAGATTGGAGGCAAAGGTGAGAGAATGAAAGGAGCCAGGGATGACTGCAAAGTTTTTGGCCTGAACACTCAGGAAGGACTGTGGCATGGTCTTGGGTTGCAGTCACATAATCAGTTGAGATGGGGAAGACGTACGTTACTATATTCCAAGTGTTTATAGGCATTTTAGTAAAATGTTGGCTGCTAGATAGGGGCACTCTAGGGTGTTTCTGATTTCTGGGATATATAGAATGTACAGCTAAAGGAGCCTCAGGGATCCAGTAAGCAACTAATTTCGCACATTTCAAGTGCCAAGTGGATATTCTCCGCCGTAAGCCAGTTAATGACGGAATCAACGACAATGATGTTTACATTAAAAAATAAAAAAGCAGTGGTCCGATGATATCAGAGCATCTCTTTCCCAACTGCCACCGCTGACAGTCCGAAGGCTCAGCGCCAGCCTCGCTCGCCGGGGGAGAGTCCGCGGCTCCACCTGGAGTGCAGGCACTGCCTCTCCGCGCGGTTCGGGGAGGGGGCGCGAGCCGCCGCGGCCCGGCGGTGGGTGGGACGGTGGGTGGGGCGGGCTCCCGCACGCTCCCCCCGGCCCTGGTCGCCATCTTCTGGCGCGCTCTTCGCCGCGCGCGCCCCAGCGCGGCTCTCGGCCCTCCGCTCGCCTCGGAGGCGCTTTCCAGTCCGCACAGCTTGAGGGTGCGGCGTGTCGCTGGGGTCCGGGCAGAGTCCACGCCCCTGGCTAGCAGGGGGCGGGGCCAGGCTCGGGGGCGGGGCGCCTGGCTGCGCGGCCCTCCCGCGGCTCTCGGAGCGCGCCCCGCCTCTCGCCCCGCCTGCGCGCGAGCCTGGGCGGGGAGGGAGGGGCCAGGAAGCGGCGAGTGCGCCGGGGAGTGCAGCTGCGGGCGTGGGGGTGGTAGGAGCCGCGGAGCCGGCGCTGAGAGCGGCTGCGGCCGGCGGGCGGGCGAGACAAAGACGACGGTAAGTGCAGCGCCGGCCCCAGGCGCGCACCGGCCCCCGCTCCTAGCGGTCGCGGCCCGTTGGGCGGGGGTCCGAAGCCCCGAATCCCTGCCGCCGAGGGCTCCGGGGGTGCCGCGGCCCGGCCCTGCCGCCGCGCGCTGCGGGCTGTGTGGGCTGAGCCTGCGGCTCCATTTTCAGGTCTGGGTGAGGTCTTCACAGGGACCCTGCCTTCGGGTTTTCTTCCATTCCCTCCGAGAAACGGTTCCATGCTCCGTTCCAAATTCACGGCAGGCGGGCGAGTGAGGAAGCCAGCCGCCAGCCGATGTAAAAGGGCAGTGAAGACCCCCTCCCCCCAACTTTGCAGGTCTGGAAGTCAGGAGGGCGGAGAGGGCCCGAGTCCTCCAGGTGAGGGCTGGCGCGGGCGGGGACCCCCCGCCGCGGGTCCCGGACGCTCGCCCGCGGCGGCCGGCGTGGTCCGCCCGCGGGTCTCGCCGCGGCTGTCTTTGGCCCCGGAGAGAAACCCCCTACCACCTCCCCGGAGGGGCTGATGCTACTCTTACAGGTTGTTTTACCCAGCGCTTGCGGCTTCGGTTGTGATTTTTGGTAACGGGTGTGGTAGGTGAGCGGCTCGCTGATGCTGCATTAACAGTGAAAAGAAGCCCGAGTGGGCTGACTTCTTGTGCAGGGGAAACAACCTTGGGATTCCTCTTTAGCTGCGGTTATTTTACATGCTAAGCGTTTGTAGGGGAATTTGGTGCTGATGGTCAGTTCACAGAATTTACGCGTTTTGTTAAAGGGCCTGGCATATAGTAGGCGCCCAGGAAAATATGTGAATGAAGGATGTATCTTGAAGCATCAGACAGAGCAGATCTCACATTTAGTAAAATTTAGGCACATACTCTCTTCACTCCAAGGGAAAAAAAATATCGCAAACAACATGTAGTTTGTTTATGTGCCTGTTTTTTTCGTGTGTGTTTACCCAAAGTTGGTATCGATGAGTAACCAGTTATTACAAATATTATGGGTGTAGAAAATGATTAAATGTTGAATTTTTCATCTGGATGATAGACCTCTTCTGTTTCCTGAAAACGAACCTTATTTCTAATTTTCTTTAAAAAGAACGGAGAGATCAAAGGTGCTTGGATTTTTTTTTCTTCTTGTTTTGAGAACCAGCTTTCAATTTCATTATGAATAAAGAAGTTCATGTGCTTTTAAGGGGCTGTGATATGATCTTGACTTGCATTTCGAGCAGGGGAGAACTTTAAACTTAGAAAAACTAAAGCTGCACCAATATAATTAAACCTCACCGTTTACTCAACAGATACTCATTAAGCACCTATTATGTACTGACACCTGTGCCGGATGCTGAGTTTGTAGGGGCAAAGAAAACCACAGTTACTCTTTTCTTAAACTTGAGTGTATAGTTCTTTCCTCCTTTATCGGTGTTGCAAGTGGGGACGGTCTTGTACCCCTGGTGCCTACTTGAAGTTGAGAAAGATGGCAGGTGAAGCTGCAGGAAGTGGAGATGCCTAACAGCCTGTTTAAAGGTAACTTTGTAGGGCTCCGATCATTGAGTTACACTTTCATATTGTCCGTCTAATAAAACCTTTACAATTTAAAATGTACAGTGGAACAGTCTTAACAAACTAGTGTTTTTATCCTCTCCCTCTCCCATGTTAGGTGATTTGGTATGGTCTATTTATTGAGAGAGTAATGCATTTCTGCTTCTGTTTTCTGTAAATAATCTTTGCTATGGAACATTTTCTATTTTTAAAAATCTCCAAGGAGAAACAGTGGATTCCTTTTCTGTAAGAAATGTTTTTAAATAAAGCACCTTTTTAGAAATTTTATTTTGCCTTTTTATTCACCATGTGCAAAGAGTATAGTATTGACTTGAGAGCGCCAAAAAGGGAAGGACTTAGGAATAATTCGTGGTTCTACATTTAGGTTTTCCTTCTAGTATTACAAATGTGATAAAAAGGGGATGGGATTTGTAGTATTGTATTTATTAATTCTGAACCTATATGATTAAAAAACTTTTATTTGGCCTCTTTGTAGGGCCAAATTAATGTGCTCCAAAGTCAATCCTGATCATGACAAAAAATACAGATTAAAATTTTTTTACAGATAAGTTTGGAATTTAGCGGGGACCCTTTTGACTTTGCCAGTGTTTATAAGGTAATGTGTACATTCAACTAGAACTTTCAGCTCTTTAGACTTAACTGGTTGTTAGCTTTTTATGGTTGTCCTAGGAATAAATAATAAGGGAAGTCATCCCTCCAGTTTGAGTGGTAGGGAGTTGTGGTAGTTTTTTCTTTAAATGTACATTTTTTTTTTAATAGAAAGAGTTATTTGACAGTATACTGCCGATGGTCTGGTGTGGACGAGAAATCTTAACAGTCAGTGGTGCTGGCGATGCCACAACGCAGGCAGGCCGTGGTCTGTCGGGTACAAAACGCCGGCATATTTTATTTGGATAAGAACTTCATCAGACTTCTCGACAGTCAACAACATCGACACATGTTAAGATAATTTTTCCAAGAAATGAGAACTCTTTATGACTAATTTTCTTGTACCTTAAAGAAATACAAAAAATATTTTCAGAATATTCCTACCTTGGAGTAGTTTATAATGTTTTGAAGCTAAATAAATCCCAGGATCCTCTTACTTTATAACTGTTTGAATATTTGAAATGTTGGTTCTTTCTTCAGCAGGATATGTGCATGTATTTGGGGAGAGAAGTTCTTTTTTTATAAGACCCTTTAGAATGACTTAGAAAGCGTTTCTATTACCAGGTGTAGTTAATAAAGTGATTAAGAATGATGCTGATGTGGCGTGTTGCAGCTGAGCCTGTATTTGCCTGCATAGATTGTGAGCGAATATCAGTTAGGGTTTGTGTAAGCATTTCCAGTGTACTTTATAACTAATTTCTCATATTTATTCTCAAAGATAGGTTGCTATTGTGTTTTTAGATCCCAGTTGTCTGTCTTTCTTTTTTTATCATGAAAGCTTAGGTTTCTCATCTGCTTTAGAAAGAGTCTGAGATATTTTGTTAAGGCTTTATTAGATTTTTCTCACAGTTGCAAATGTGTATTGGTTTTGATCTGTTAACAGTGTTCTTAATCTCAGTTCTCATGAAAGAAATATTTTCACATTTTGTTGAATGTTAAATGTCAGTAATGTTTTAGATCTGTCTCAGAGAGAGACATTATGGGTCCCTTCTGCATTCGTGAGAGGAAGTGAGTGAAACATGTTTATCCTTAATACTTACGAGTGAGGTGAGGGCATTCTGTTGTTTTTTGTTTTTTTCATACTACCTGGAAAAAGTTGGAATTTAGCTTATTAATAATTAACTTTATGTATCCTGCTTCTTCAGTTCAAAGCTTAAGTATACTTCAACCATTCTACAGTACTAGCAAATAATGAACAGAACTGAATTTAGCTGAGACTGCTCTGGGGCCCTATCCAAAGAGAGTTTCTGAAGTGAAACCCAAAGACTTCATAATAAATCGCCTTCATCCTGACAGTATAAAACACAGGTGTATCATAGTCAAAATGGATTATGGTAAAACAAACTCCCTCTTTTTCCTAGAAAGCATTAGATAAGTCCAGGTTAAATTTAGATGTCTTTAAAAATGACTATATGATGAGCACTGATATTTCCATTTTGTAGCTTACCCACTTAGAAATTCATGCTAAGGTGTTTTATTAAATCTTATGATTGAATTTTTGTAAACATCTACTAAAACAAAATCATTTTGCTTCATTTGACTTACTCTATTTTCACTTTTTATTTAATAAAAGATAATTTTTTTCATATATTCAGCATTGTATATTTTGCACTTGATATGTAGTGGGAACCCATGTATGTTTGTAGAACTGGTATGTTCAATGGATGATGGGATTTGTTACAAGTTTAAGCAGAAATGACTGACTTTCACTGCACCTTGGACACCCCCCCCCCCCCCCCCCCCCGCAAGATTAAGTCTTTTCCTGCTGCTCTAACTCTTAGGAAGATTAGATAGCTCTTCTATTTACTTTTAGGTAGTAAAAAGTGTTCTGCTCACTCGTCAGTGTTAGTCTTATTTTAGTCATTAGAAGATACAGTTTAGTGTAATAACCAGTGTTGAAACTCTTACACAGTTTAGAACTTTTCTTCCCTAGCTCAGAACTGATTCAGACATAGAAGCCTGCTTTGGAGGAAGAGCCTCTTTTTAACAATACTTTGCCATCCTCACCCGTCCAGGGTCCAGGTCAGTGGGGAAAGGAGGTTGGAGGAAAGGTACGGTTTTAACGTGGCTTGTGCTGTTGTGATCTGGCATTGGAGCCTCAGTTGGTCAGCTGGTTCAAAGCTGATCCTTCTTCGGGAGTGCTGGAAATGGTTTTCTCAGGGACTCCATGTCTGGGAACCTCCAGCTGCAGTGCCAGTGACGTCACTCTTCTGCCCTGATTCTTTAGCCTTCCAGTTTCCCTCCTCTGCAGGCTCACTTTGTCCAGGGAGGGGTTTTGCTTTAGTCTTTAACGTAGTTCTATAGCATTTAACCAGACCTGCCTGTACTTAATTAAGGTTATTGCATACGACGCAGTTTCAAGCATTTCACCGGGGCCTCATCCAATTTTCCAGCTCATTCTGTCAAGTACCCCCGTTTGAACAGTACTTTTGTGTCTGGGACCTACACTCCATTGCTGCTACCACCTTTTTTTTTTTTTTAAGCTTTTATTTATTTTAGAGGGGAAGGAAGGGAGAAAAAGAGGGAGAGTAACATCAAGAAGTTGCCTCTCGCACACCCCCAACTGGAGACTTGGCCTGCAACCCAGGCACGTGCCCTGACTGGGAATCGGACTTGCAGCCTTTAGGTTCACAGGCCGGTGCTCAATCCACTGAGCCACACCAGGCAGGCCACTACCACCTTTTTACTGTCCCATGGTCCACTGTTAGGATTTCTCTCATTTTCACATCCTCAGTTCCCTGGTAGCACTTCTTTCATTGTACTCACCTGGCAGCTTCCAGTTCAGCATCTAGTCAGGCCTGTACCTGGCAGTTGAGTGTACCTTGAGGAAAACACACCCATGCTGACCTGCTCTTCTTTTAAATTGATGACACTGACCTCAGGAGGGCCCTCCCTGCTGCCCACAGTCACTCTGCCACTCCCTCGAATGACTACTTTATGCCTCCCTCCACAAGCCTCTGGCACCTCTTTCCTCCTCTTCATTTTCAGGGGATGACCTTGTTTCTTGTGTATTGAAAATGAAAGCAATAGAAGAAAATCTTTGCACCTCTGTCTACATCTCTGCCCGCACTCCGCATTTCCTGGTGTGCTGGGCCCATTGCCTCTCTTCTTACCCTTGGTTCTCCTCTTCCCGTTCTCCTGTCCAGGCCATCGCATTGCTTCGGTATTCACTCACCCCCTTCTCCTGCCTACCTGCCTGCCTGCCTGCCAGCCAGTGCGCTTCCTCATCAGTGTTTCCCGTTTCTACGGATTTTTCCTTTCAGCATAGAGATGTGCTGAAATATTGCCCATCTTTAAAAACAACAAAAACCTCCCAAACGCCCTTCTTTCTTCAGCTACTACTCTCCAAAGAGTCCCCAGGACTCCCAGTTTCTTTTGGATCCCCTGCAATCAGGGTTTTTCTTTTCCACTCCACTCTAACTGCCCTCGTTGAGATAACTAGTGACCTCCTTGGTGATAAATTCCCAAGTCAGTTCTCAGTCCTGATCTCACTGGAAGTAGCAACAGTAGCATTTGATGTGCCTGATAATTTCTCTTCTTTGAAAGCTTTCTTCCCTTTGCTTCTGAGACACTATTGCCTATTTTCAGTTTCTTTTGCTGGTTCCTTTTTGTTGTCTCAACGTCTAAAACACAAGGCTACATCCCAGAGCTCCATGTTTAGATCTCTTTGCTATTTATACTCATATGTAATCTCTTGTGGACTCATCCTGTCTATTCTCTAGTTGGAGTTATCATACATTTCAAACTAAAAATGTTATTTTAAGTCTAGATCTCTTTCCTACCTTCAGACTTATATACCCAACTGCCTAGCCAACATTTCCAGTTAGACATCTGAAATTTAACCTGTCACAAGTGCACTCCTCCTCCTCTTCCTTCCCTCCCCCATCCCAATGATTATACCTTTTCCAGCCTTCTGCATCTTATTAAATGTCAGCTGCATCGTATACTTTCCCTGGCCGAAACCTCGTAGACATTCTTGACTCCTCTCTTTCTTTTACTCCATATGCATAATGCAGCATGAAAGTATTGGATTGGACAAAAAGTCCGTTATGTTTTTTCTGTTATGCTGGCTCTAGTAGCGCTTAGTTGTCTCTAACTTCATTTGAAACAATTTTGTTAGATTGTGTTGTGACAGTCGTCATATCAGTATGCATTTAAAAAATTATCAAAATTGGTGGATTTTTGTGCAGTCATTTTAATATTTAAGATGGAAGAAAATATACAACACTTTCAGCGTACTATGCTTTACTATTTCAAGAAAGGTAAAAAACACAACTGAAATGCAAAAAAAGTTTTTTGCAGTGTATGGAGAAGGCGCTGTGACTGATTGAATGTGTCAGAAAGGGGTTTGTGAAGTTTTTTGGTTCCGTTGATATTTTGGCCAAATACTGAGGATTCTTTGCTGTCGGGCGGCCTTATGCATTGGAAGATGGTTAGCAACCTCAACCCACTAGAAGCCAATAGCGGGAGATGGTCAACTTACTCATAATGTCCCAATCAATAAAGTTACTGGAGAAAATAAAAATGTCTTATTTTATAGAAAAAAACGATGGACTTTTTGGCCAACGCAGTATTTCCTTTATTTACCTTAAAACCTACCGAGAATAAATGCAGCCACAGCTCGCCGTTCTCAGCTGTTGCCGCCCGCTCTAAGCGGCCGCCCTCGCTCGCCTGCCTTGTTTTCGTGGCCTCCTTCCTTGTCTCCCGGCTGCCCTGCTCTTCTCTGTTCTCCACCCAGCAGCCATTGGAAATGAAAGCCCGATTATTTTATTTCTATGTTGAAAATCCTTCGATAGCTGTCCATATCATTTAGAGTTAAAGCCAGAATACAACAGAGTGCGTACGAGGCCCTCCATCGTATCTGTCCTGCTGCCTCTCTCACTGCGTGTCCACGCCAGGCAAATAGGTCTCCTTGAAAGTTTCTTGAACCTGCCAGACACTTTCTCTGTTTGTGACCTTAGGGAAAGAACTTTGTTTTATTCACTGCAGAATCCCCAGTATTCCTAATAGTGGCTGGCACAGGGGGTACTCAATCTGCCGAACGAATGGCTGCTTACCTAGCCATTCATGTCTTCAGTAACAGTGTGCATGTACTTTTCTGTAACTGAAAGTGTTTCACCTAAAACCATTAATCCCATAAGAATTAAGTAAAAACAAATTTAGATACAAGAGTATAAGGTAAGTTTCAGATCAGTTTTTGTGTATGGAAAGTGAAAATATACAGGGAAATGGCAAGGACAGAGGAGGTGAGAAAGGAATAAAGAGGGGCAAGTAAGGTAAATGGAATAAAGAAAAAGAAAGCCTTATTTGGAAGTAGAGTGACAATATATATATTTTTAAAACCCTATTTTTGGCTTGCCCCGTATTTTTTTTAACCCTGTTTCTTGAATTCTGAGTGTTGCTGATTTACATGGACGTAGACGCTTCAAACTGGTCTGTATTACACATTTCTTTTATCATGGATGTGGACTCCAGTCAGATTGGGAGCAAAAACTTAGTTGCTTTTCCGTTGCTAAATTCTTTTTGTTAAAGAAAAGCAGTTACTAAGAAGGTAGTTTGCCGGACTGTATTCTAGCATTTCTTATTTTTTGGTAGAAAGCTCAAATAGAAGTCTCATCATTTTTAGGGAGGTATTTTCAGCTTACAAAAATTTGTTAGTGTGTCCTATCCTCTCAGTACTCCCCCGTCAAAGAATGGGGGCATTTATTGTATTCCTGTGGTAAGGTAGCAGCTAGCTACATTTGTGTACACAATTCTGTGGAGAATAACATATTCATGTAAATATTTGTGTTCTTAAGTGAAAAATGTTTGAATATATGTAAGTGCTTCTTAAAACTGCAGTTTAACTGATATTTAGGTAGTAAATGAGAGTGGAAGGGAAATTAATGATACGTACACGTTTAGTATTTCATTCTGCTGAGACAAGATTTTTTAAACTTTTTTTCCTGAGCTATAGGTCTCCTTTCTTGTTGGCTGATTAAAAAAATTTTTTTTCCTTTAATTGTTGAAGTAGGTGGCTTAGTAGAAGTTCCTGAGTGAATAGATAATTGTTTATATGTAAGCATAAATTATACTTCATGAACCAGCTGAAGCATTTCCCTATTTTTGTGTAATGTGCAGTAATTATATCTTGGTTCACTTGTCTTAGGGACTTTTATGTGGCCATAATGTAGACTTATTTTTCATGGATATATATATGTTTATATGTATCTTTACAGTTTTTTGGTATGCAAATATAATTAAAGTTGCATATGTTTGCTATTTTACTTTAACTCCTAAGCAATAAAATTTATAAATCATATTTGGTATGATATCTTTTATTCACATTAAAATATGAAATTAAAATACAAAAATTTTCATATTAAAACATGACAATTATAATTTTAAAAAGTTTATTTACATACCATGTAAAGTCATTTTGGATGACACATTACAAGTGTTTGCCTAAGTTTCGATTAATCTATTTCGTAGACTAATTAGGCCATCTTCATTAGAATTTGATATTGACCTACCTGAATTCATGTTAGCATTTCACATTTGAAATACCCATCGTGGATTAATGCAATCCTTACTCCTGAGCTGGTGTGCAGTCTTACTACTAAGTGTATTCCAGCTGCATCTGTAACTGGAGCCCTACCATACTGTAAGAACTGAACCTCATAACTTCTAGGTAGATTGTGAAGCAACCAAAATTGGCATATTGACAAAAGCGAATACAATTAATACACTGTGACCTAAGTCTCAAGGGGTCATTAAAATAATGCATTAAAGTATGTATTCATTGAATACATTTATCAAACTACTCTTCCCAATCCACTCAGAATAAAATATAACCTATACTCACCCAGAGGATACAAACTCACACCCTGTTTATGGGATGTGGCCCTGACAACCTCTCAGAATACCACCTCTTTGCTCACTACTCCTACCCTCATGAGCTGTTCAGTTTCTCAAACGTGCCATACTTGTTCTTGCGTTAGGGCTTTTAAACAAGTTATTTTTCTTCCCCCAGATCTTTGCAAGCTTGGCCCCTTATCTTTAAGATCTCAGCTTAAATATTATGTAATTTCCTAACCACTCAGTTTAAGATAGCTCCCATCACTCTTTTACTTTCTTCATAGCATTTGTCAGTCCTCAAAATTATGTATTTAAATTTCTTTTATTGTGTCGACAAATAGATTATAAGCTTTAGGAGATAAGTGATCTCCTTTGTCTTGTTCCTTGCTATCCACAGTGCCCAGAACAGTACCTCGCATCAAATAGGCAACCGAAATTTAAAAAGTGTCGAATGAATGAAACAAGGTACCAATCTCATCTAGTCTTGTGAATGAATTTTAGTGTACTGATTTGTTAAAAGTGTCAAAAGTGTATTCCTTCGAACCTAAGAAAGTAGAAAACTGGATTATTCAGACAAAAGTCGTTTTGGAAAAATAAAAAATTAGGGAACCACTCTGATCCCTAGGTCAGAGTATTGGGTGGAACAAGTGGTGCTGGAGCTGATGAGCTGATTGTGTACATCTCTCCATCTTGAAACTGGCTATGGTGGGACTATTTACAACATGGGAATCGGCAAAAGCTACGAATTAGGGCCTTTATCACAGAGAAGTGGTGATTAAATATTTGTCAGCAGACCCCTGGGTGGGACCATGTGAAATTATAGTTTTTATAGGCAAAATATGCTTGAATATTGGCAATTTCTTATGGTCTAACCTAGTAGAATTACTTATTTTGGTTTAATGATAATTTCTTCACGGAAGTCAAAATTACCTCAGCGCTTTCTTTGTCTTATTTTTTCAAAGTTGCATTCACTTCACATCTAATGATTGCTTCTAGATTCATTTAATGTGTAAAAATTGGCTATTTACAGGTGTAGAAATTGTTAACTAGTTTGCTCCCAGGCAGGCACAGGAGGCCTTGAGGCCCCCGTGCGGGCGTTCGGGATCTTGCTGCCGAGTGCTGAGTGCAGAGCCCACTCACTGAAAGGCGCTCCTTTTCTAGTGACGAAAGCAGAGCTCATTCATTTTGAGTCATGTTATTAAGTATGACTTTTTAAATTTATCAAAATGATTTGTGTAAATATTACCTGAGTTCAGTTTTTTTTTCCCCTGGCTTTTTTCTTTTCTTTTTCCCATTATTAAGTGTTTACCTTCTCTCTCTGATCATTCACTTCTGCTACTCTGTGATGTCCTCTATTTAATCAGCGGCTCTAAGTCAGTGAAACGACTTTGTCTTGTTTCTCAGGTTTCAGTAGTTTTCCTATTTATTGTCTTTCCTATGATTACCTGGACATTCCAAGACATATCCCATCTCTACCTCCCCCGAGTTCTGCAAAGACACATGAAGTTACTTCTTTTTTATTGGTACCATTTTCCTATCTGAGGAAATTGTTTAAAAATTGAACTTTGTTGGCTCAGGCAATTTCACTAACACTTTTTGAGCAACATTTGCATTTGTTAACTCTGAATAAGTGGATTTGAATTGATATTGAATTAAAATATAGCACCTAGATTTCTTGAACTCAAATTGTTCTGTCTCTTATGCACAAGCACCAAAAAAATAGCTTGTTTGTAATGCAGAAATTCAGAAAATACATATATGCTAAAGGAAAAAAAGCATCTGCCCTGGCTGGTGTGGGTCAGTTGGTTGGAGTGTCATCTGGTGGACCAAAGGGTCCTGAGTTCGATTCCTGGTCAGGGCACATGCCTAGCTTGTAGGTTCTGTCCCCAGTTAGGGTGCTGCAGTGGCTGGTTGAAGTTTCTCTTCCTTTCTCCCTCCCTCCTTTCCCCTCTTTCTAAAATCAGTAAGCACCTTGTGTGAGGATCAAAAAAGAATGAAAGGGAGGGAGCGGGGAGAAGGAAGGGAAGGAGGGAAGGAAGGAAAGAGAGAAGGAAGGAGCATCCATAACCCTGTCACCCTAAGATAACCACTGGTAATGTTTTGATGAATTGTCCTTCCAGACAAATCAATGAATAAATGTTTTCCACAAAAGTAAGATCTTAGTACACATATTATATTGCTCTATAGTATCTCACTTTGGCAAATGTTGTAATCATAAGAGCATTATTTTTTATTACTTCAGTTTGAAATGATCTTATTGGGAAGTGAAAATTTTGTTTGACAGAGGGTAGAGCTGTAAGTAAAGTTGTGATTAAAAACAACGGTGTTTATGGAGAGGAGAATGTGGTAAGTCACCTCGAGACAAGAATTACTTCAGCAGTAATTTTTCCTTAAGGGCCCTCTTAACATTGCACAATAGCCTTATTGTAGTATACCAGCTAAGGAAAACAGTACATGATTCTATGTACAGTAGAATTATTTTAATAATAGCTCCAGAGTAAAATATGCAGCTGTAGATAAGTTTGTATTTTTTGGTCTGCCCCAAGTCCTATTGATGCCTTCAATATTAAAATAATTTTAGGAAAAGAATGTATTTTATTAAAGGCCTTCATCTATCCAAATTATGACACTATTTGATGTTGCTGTCTTTTTTTTATATGCCTGAATGAGGAGTGAGGGCGTTCTTGGAAAAAGGAAACTTTAGTATAGGAATTCTCGTAATAATGTTTGAGTTGATTTTTGTTTCATGACTGTAAAAATTCTTGTGGAGTTTTATATGTTGGTGTATAGCATCCTTTGGAAAACGGTCCCAGTCTTGTCAAGTAGTTGTTTAGGTCTTAAAACTAATCAAGGATCCTTTAAGACAGGGGTCCCTGATCTCCTGTGGAGCCTGTTAGGAACCAGGGTGTACAGCAGGAGGTGAGCTTGCATGTGATGCCCTTGAATCATCCCGAAACCATCCTCCCCTTGCCTCCCCAGTTTGTGGAAAAATTGTCTTCTGTGAAACTGGTCCCTGGTGCCAGAAAGGTTGGGAACCGCTTGCTTTAAGGGTTGTGTAATTTAAATGACTTTTCTTTTACCACAGTGGTATCCATTACCTAGGGTAGAGTAAACCGCTGATTGCTTGCCTCGTTTTGCTTGTTCTTGACCTTGTCTTTTGCTTTGTTGTTTACTCTGGCTCACAAGCCTCTGCAGGCTTTAACTCTTCTTAACTAGCTAAAAGTAACCGTTTCTCTTCCCCCTCATTGCTACTCTCAGGATGGTGCATAGGGTGGTGCATATATCGCTGAAAACAGTTTGCCACGTAAAGAAGCATAAAAAGCCATGTAGTTGATGTGGCCCTTTGTACTGAGAAATGATGCAGTTGTGTCTAAAGTGAAGACTGGCAGTCCCTAAAAAGTGTTTCTCATTTAGTGATTCCTCACTTGTTTGTAAATGGGTATGCACGTTGCTCTGCTTGTTGGAAGTTAAAGTGAATCTTGATATAAACTCAAGAAAAATATTTAGAATTATTTTACCCTGGCTGGTGTGTCTCAGTGGATTGAGCGCTGGGCCTGCGAACTGAAAAGTTGCTGGTTCGATTCCTGGTCAGGGCACATGCCTGGGTTGTGGGCCAGGTCCCCAGTTAGGGGCATGTGAGAGGCAGCCTGGTCAATGTATCTCTAGCATATTGATGTTTCTTTCCCTCTCTCTAAATAAATAAAACCTTAAAAAAAATAGAATTATTTCCTACATTTTGCTGTTACAAATAGTAGGTATTTAAGAAAATCTCATTTCACAGTAACTTATTAACCTCTTGTTTTGTATATTTATTTTGTGAATAATGGCCTTGTTTTTGCAAATGGTACATACACTCTAAAGAAGTTTAGAAATTAGTCACACAGTAAGTGGAAGAACTAGTATTCAGAGTGTTCTCTGATTTTTTTTTGTTTGTTTGATTTTAGAGTCAATGAGCTTGGGAAGTGGCAGAAAGAATCAGGCACACCTTAGTTTGACCCCTAACATGGCCACACATCTGCTGCTTGGCCAGCTCTTGCTCTTGGTGATTTTTATTTTCTTTTTCCATTAAGTGAGGGTAATAGGCTTGTTAGGAATAAATGGGATACGCGTGAAGCACTTGGTTTTTAGAAAGTGTTAATGTCTCATTTTCTTTCTACCCCGTATTTTAAAACATCTCAAGACTCACATGGACATTTCATTTGAAAGTGAATTGCAGTCAGAAAACTGGAAATACATGTAACCCAGTTGGACTCATATTGGTAGTGTCCTTTACTCTGCTTGTCTGAGGAGGAGAGTGTACAACCATGTGAGTGCAACCGTGTACTTAATAAAGTATTTTGATGTCAAAGTTTTAAAGCTGAGGTAGAACTGAGGATGAGTTAATTATTGCTGACCAGAATGGTAAGAAAGTAACTAATGTCTGTGTTTCCTAAGAAACTGAAGCACTTATGTGTAGTATAACAATTGTATGCATAAAGACGTCTTAAGTTTTAAAGGCTAAGAACTGACCCTTTCCAAAAGAAAAAAAAATGACGAAAATGTGAGAAAAAGTGTTCAATTTAGATAATAATCAATAAGAAGTTTCTCTTATCAGATTTAAGATTTAATAAATGGTGCTAAGTCACCTAAGTACTATGACACAGGTACTAAATAAATTGCTGTGGAGAGTATAAATCTGTAGAACCCTTTTGAAATGCAGTTTGGTGTATATCAAAGAGTAGTGAGTAGTATTTTTGCCTTGAGAGTGAGTATAGCTGTACCCTAAGGAAATAACAAATTCCCTCCACCCTCCCTTTTTCAGGGAGATTATGTTCTTTTTTAATGACAGCTTTATTGAGATAAATCACATGACCGTTGTGATTTACAGTAAGAAATACATATTTGGTCTTCCCTGTTTCTGGTACAGAACTCTTTAAAACCATTCAGTGCGTTGGGGGGGGGGTTCTTTTGTTATGTTAATGAGGTGATTTTTTTTGGACCAAACATGTGGATGGGGGCTGGTTGCCTTGGAACCAGCCTTGTGATTAGCGGGTTGGAACATAACAGTAGGTCTCACCCCCTGGGCCTCTAGAGGGGAAAACAGCTGGAGGGTGACTTGCCAGTGGCCAGCGCTTTAATCAGTCATGCCTTTGCACTGAAACCTCCACAAGAGCCCAAGAGGATGGGTCGGGGGAGCTTCTGGATTGGTGAGGTGGTGGTGCTGGGAAGGCGTGGAAGCTCCGTGTCTCTGTCCCTGTTTCTTGCTCTGCACATCTCTTCTACCTTAACTCTACCTGAGTTGTATCATTTTATGATAAACTGAAAATCTAGTAAGTAAAGTGTTTCTTAGAGTTTTCTTACTGGCTCTCGGGAATTAACCCAACCTGAGGAGCCCAGGGGTGTTGTGGGAACTCGAATCACAGCTGACAACCTGGATATATGATTGGTCTGAAGGAGAAGAGGTGTAGTCTTATAGGACTGAGCCCTTGACTTGTGGGATTTGATGTTATCTGAGTAGGTAATGTCAGAATTGCGATGAATTATAGGACACCCAGCTTGTGTCAGAGAATTGCTTAATGTTGGTGTGTCCCGCACTTTGGAATTGGTGTCAAAATCCTAATTTATATATCGTAATTCACCTTTTAGAAGTATGTAAGGCAGTTGTGCAGCAATCGCCCTTGTCTAATTTTAGAATATTTTCATCATTCCTAAAATAAATTAGCAGTCATTCCACATGCCTCTTTTGGACATTTTATGTAAATGGGGTCA
This sequence comes from Mormoops blainvillei, assembly GCA_004026545.1. Lineage (NCBI taxonomy): Eukaryota > Metazoa > Chordata > Mammalia > Chiroptera > Mormoopidae > Mormoops > Mormoops blainvillei. The sequence continues at coordinate 150,866 of PVJD01003175.1, forward strand.
TATAATATGGCCTTTTGTGAGTGGTTTTTTTCACTTTGCATAATGTTTCAAGGTTCATCATTGTTGTAGCATGTATCAGCACTTTGCTCTGTGTTGTGGCTGAATATTATTCAATTGTATGAATATACCACATTTTATTTACCCCGTCATCAGTTAATGGATATTTGTTTTGTTTCCAAATTTTGACTGTTAAGAATAGCACTGCTGTGAACATGCACGTACAACTTTGTGTGGATGTATGTTTCAATTTATCTTAGGTATATATCTGTAAGTGGAACTGCTATACCGTCTTCCAAAGTGATTGTACAATTTTACATTTCCACCAGCAGTACAGGAAATACATGGCCTTTTGTTACCAGCTTCTTTCACTTAGCATGCTTTTTGGGGTTCATCCATGTCATAGCATGTATTAGTATTTATTCCTTTTAATAGCTGAATAATAATTTGGTTGTATGAATATACCATGTTTTGTTTACCCTTAAAAAGTTTTCTATCCAAAAACATTCAGTGAAGCATTACTTGTGTTAAAGAACAATTGAAAATTACTCAAATTTTTAGTAAGAGGATTGGATAAATCAGCATGTATCACCCATTAATAATTTGTTATAGAATATTTCCAGGGGAAAGATGGTCAGAATGCTATACACACTGACTAGGATTAGAACCTGCAACGTAGGCTTGTACCCACTGCCTTTTGGTGTATGGGGTGATGCTCCAGTGGACTGAGCCACCTGACCAGGGTATATTTAAAAAAAACAAACCATAACTATATAGCATTGTATGTTACTGATATAAATTTAAAGCAAGATCATTCATTATTAGGAATATTACTATTTTATGTTGATCCAATAATTATCATAAAAGTCCAGCCATTGTTAATATAACGAGAACAGTTTGCGCAACATCTCTATAAAGTCTGGCAGCCAGGGAGGGGAGACTGGAATGTGCATGCATGAACAATGACAGCTTCACTGTACTAGTCAGTAGGGGTGGTAGACACCATTGAGTGAGCATGTGTTCTGTATGGCTCTCGTATTCAGAATGACTGAGTGAGGAGAGCAATGAATCCGTGTCAGATTTTGTGTTAAGCTTGAACATTACTTCATGGAAACTATTGGGATGATTCAGAAGGCCACAGCTGCGTCATGGCAGTGCGCCCACTCATGCATCATATCTCATGCAGAGTCCTGAAACATCAAATTGCCCAGGTGACTCAGCCTCCCTACAGCCTGGATTTGATTTCCTGCGACTTAAGGCTTTTCCCAAAACTAAAGTCACCTTTGAAAGGGAAGAGATTTCAGACCATTGATGAGATTCAGGAAAATATGATGGGGCAGATGACGGTGATTGGGAGAACTGTGTGAGGTCCCAAGGTGCCTACTTTGAAGGGGTCTGAGGCATCATTGTCCTGTGTACAATGTTTCTTGTATCTTCTTCAATAAATGTGTCTATTTTTCGTATTACATGGCTGGATACTTTCTGGACAGACCTCATGTTATAAATAAAACTATTTCAGGCTACAACTAAGAGAACTTTTAATTCTTTATAATGATCTCAAATTTCCAAATTATATAATAATTATGGTATAGAATAACACTAATTCTTATGTATTCGACTTCTAAAATGTGGAGGATAAATATAGATAGTGCATATTTTAAACTTAATGAATAATATTGTATCTGTTAGAGTTTATTAGAAAAAGCCCTGGCTGGTATGGCTCAGTGGGTTAAGTACCAGCCTGCGAACCAAAGGGTCGCTGGTTCAGTTCCCAGTCAGGGCACATGTCTGGGTTGCGGGCTAGGTCCCCAGTAGGGGGCGCACAAGAGGCAACCACACATTGATATTTTTCTTCCTCTCTCCTGCCACCCTTTCTAAAAATAAATTAAAAAAAATATTTTTAAAAATTAAAAAAGAAAAAACTAGGATTTGCAGGTAGAAGGATTTTCTTTCTTTGTTTTTAAAAGATTTTAGTTATTTTATTTTTAGACAGAGGGGAAGGGAGGGAGAGAGGGTGAGAAACATTGAGGTGTGGTTGCTTCTGGTGCGCCCCCTACTGGGGACCTGGCCTGCAACCGATGCATGTGCCCCGACTGGGGAACTGAACATGTGACGCTTTGGTCCGCAGGCTGACGCTCAATCCACTGAGCTACATCAGCCAGGCAGAAAGATACTTTATATAGGGAATTTGGTATTATAACATCATTGGATGGCCTGGAAGAGCCAGAGTCAGAGGAACATCACTGGACTGATATATTTAAGAAGATGAAGACCATAGCTGAGAGGGCAGGAAGCTGAAACTGGGAACCAGTCATTGGAGTACTGAGACTGGGGCCTTAACTGTTTCTAGGTACCTTTAAATCTGGTGACTAGAGTTTGGCTACTGTAACAGCTTCTAATCATTTGTTTCTTTGTGTCATTGATTACCACTTAAATCAGCAGTAGAAAGAGGTTCCACCCCACTTTTCTATCCAAATCTCATAGGAGGCCTTCTTACTGGCAGAACCTGCTTTACATTCCAAATGCTAACTATAAGGAAAAGACAGGGAAATGTAGTTTTTTTGTTTTGCTTTGTTTTGGCTTTCCTGTCCCTGAGGTACAGGAAGGCATGTATAGGGAGTGGTGGGAAAGAGTGAATGCCAAGTGCTACTTGACTAATCCAACATAGCTAACATTCAGCTGAAGCCTTCTGTTTATTAGGTGATAAGGCTTTTTTTGCAGTATATTGTAAAGGTGGTAAAATGAAAAAACCCAACTTAGACATGAGTTGTTCAGAAATTTTTTGTTTCCTTTAATGTGAGCTATTACTTTTCTCTTATTATCATAAAGCAGTACATCAATTCTAATATTTTCTATTATTTTACAATTCTGTTGTAGCCTATTTCCTGTTATTTTCATAAAGCAGCAAGTAATTCTAGTATTTTCTATTGGAAATAAAGTAATGTTTTTAGAAACTACTTTTACAGTGTGTTTCTCTCTGGGTTGAATAGATGAAATATTGCCAAAGGATGTAACTGTAAAATTGTCTTATTTTTTCTCCTAATTGCTGAGTTTCTGTAGAATTGAATTAATGCATAATTTAAGTGTTTCCTATATGCTGGCTCAGTTTGTTATTTTGTTAACATTGATGAAGCTGTGGCAATCTTTAAAAAGGATGTATGAGCCCTGTCCGGTATAGCTCACTATATTTGCTGAGCGTTGTCCAGCAAAGCGAAAGCAAAAGGTCACTGGTTTGATGTGCCCGCCGCCCCAATCAGGGCTCATGCCTGGGTTGCGTCCTGTGTGAGAGACAACTGGTCAGTGTTTCTCTCCCTCTCTTCCTCTCTCTCTAAGAATAAATAAATAAAATCTTTAAAAAACAAAAAGTATGTATGGGCTAGTAATTATAGAATTACCCCTTATAGAATGAAAAGTTGTATCAGTGTTTCTCTCCCTCTCTTCCTCTCTCTCTAAGAATAAATAAATAAAATCTTTAAAAAACAAAAAGCATGTATGGGCTAGTAATTATAGAATTACCCCTTATAGAATGAAAAGTTTATGCTTTTTTGATATTATGCTTTCTAAACATTGTGTTTGTTTCCTCATAAAGTCTTGAGAGTATAAGTTAGTGTGCTTATCTATCAGAAAATATGTATACCTCTTATATTTCATGTCCGATTGTTGAGTACTTTTAGTATGGTGAGTATCTTATTAAAAAGCCTTATGCTAAATAACTTCCAAGTACTGTAACATAGGTTCTTCATTAGTAAGCATCTGAGGGTAAGTTAGGGATATAGGTTCAGTTGGCAACTGTTGTTTGCAAGACGAAGTGGTAGGATGACCTGGAAATTTAACTCTGCTTTAGGGATACCTGTTGACTACGCGGAGCAGGAATTAGGTTTGGTCTGAGCATTTTGGGGCACTGAAATGGAAGCGTTGGTACCCATTTTTCCCCCCAGCTGCTTTCCAAATTGATTCTTTCTAAAGACCTGATGATATTCTGTTGCTATTCTGTTCCAGAGCACTGCTGTTTCCTGTCAGCAAGTTAATGTAATCTTTAAACTTCTTTATGCATGTATCCTCTAAAATTTTTTTGAGAAACTTTGTACTTTTATATATATTAGAATTGACACCTAAATTTTTGCTTCTTAAGCTTAAAAAGTTGCATAAAATGCAACTTCTGGAATGTTATATGTTGTTCATGTTTTTAAAGACTGTATTGCCAAAACCTTGACCTTATGTGTTCTGCTTGTTCACCTTAGTGAAAAATACTGCTGTAAAACTTTTTATCGTCACATCAACCAAGTAGGGTATGTTTTCTTGTCAGAAATGGTCTCACTTTCTCAGTTCTAATAGACATGGCCACAGCGCATTGGACAACCACTGGACAGTTACTTTCACCTTCGAATTCTAAATCTTACAGCAATTGATTGATTAGACAAGAAGCCTTGCCATGAGTTTGTTTGGTGTTTCTTGCTTTGCATGCATGAGACTCTTCCTCCTATCTCCCAGTCATCCAGTTGGTGCTCTGATGGTTTCTTGAAGCAGAGCACCACGTTACGGTTTGAGATGAGTAAGAAGTGTGACTTTCTTCCATAACATAGAAGAGCTGTCATGGAGGGCAAGGTAGACAAAGAGAATGAATGATTCCTGGGCATACCACCTTCAGAAAAGAGTAGCTGGAGATCTGGAAATTGATTTTCTTAAAACTGTTCAGATCCGTGTACCCTCTGGAAAGTGTCAAACCTTACAGAAGACCCTTGAGTTTAGGGGAACAGCTTATCTTCTGCTTTAATTGGTATTGTGTATTTATTCTTTTAAGTAAATTAGTCTTACTTACCTTTTATTTTGCCTTGGAAGTTTTGTTTTGGCAAACTGTATAACTGACCTGCATGATGAAACCAGCATGGTTTTTATAAAAAGTACTGTTGCCCTGGCTGGTGTAGCTCAGTGGATTTAGTGCTGGCCTGTGAACCAAAGGGTCACTGGTTCTATTCCCCAGTCAGGGCACATGCCTGGGTTGTGGGCCAAGTCCCCGGAAGGGGGTGGGAGAGAGGCAACCACACATTGATGTTTCTCTCCCTTTCTTTCTCCCTCCTTTCCTCTCTGTCCGCTCTGAAAAAAAAAAAAAAAGTACCCTACAGACTAGTGAGCATAGTAATCAGAACTTTATGGAAGTGATTACCAATTACCAAAATACAAAAATTAGAAAAAAAGAAGACTTGATCTCTTCCTAATACTCTATACCAAGAGAAATACTCAGTTTTCCAGAGTCGAATATAAAAAAGAAAACCGTAAAAATAACTGGAATAAAAGGCGGGTCACAGGTGGGGGAAAGCCTTCCAAGCAGCCTAAGCATACTCCTTTTTCTCATTAAAAAAGGAGCTCTTCAAATTATTGTTTTATGGCCATAACTGTCTTTTTAAAATTATATAAATTCTTGTTTAGAAATACAGTTTTCAAAATACATTTAAGCTCAAGATTGTCATTTACATCTAAGTTACCTTGCAAATTTTATATATTATCTTTCCCCTTCTACTCTTAAGCACAAAGAACCCTTTAAAGTTCTGTCTTTGTCCCCATGAACTTTTCTCATGGTTCCTCTGCTGAGTTTAGGGGTTATTTGGCTCCTGGTAGCAGACAAGATTGTACCTATGCAGAAGTGTGTGGAATTAAATTTGCTAGGAAATCATTCTGTTGTGTTCTCTATGAATAAACTTGATTTCTAAGCTTCTTTAAAAAAGAGGCCTTCATACTGAGTAATACATATACTAGTTAATTTGAATGTTTAACAGTTGAACATAAAGATTTTTTATAGCATAATTTGCAGATTTGTCAGCTTTTAGCAATCTAAATATCAGTAAGAACTTATTTTTTAAAATATTCATCTCTGCCCTTCCCAACAGACAGTTTGTCAACAATCACTTTACTATGAGGCCCTAGTGTGCCAGGGTCTTATTGAAATGCAGACTGATCCCTCTGCAAGAGAATGAATGACCCAACTTAACCTGTCTTTTAACTCCTTATAGAGGCAGTTGGGACAAATTAAACATATATTAACGTTCTTAAAAAACCACATTTTGCTGTATATAATGCACACTTTTTTGCCAGAGTTTTTGAGGGAAAAATAAGGATGTGCATTATACATGGATGTAATGATTACATGCCACAGGTATAATAATCCCGTGTATAATGTGCACAAAACGTGGGTGCGCGTTATACATGGGGCAGGCACATTGTACATGGCAAAATACGGTAAGTTGAGATTCCCACACCCTCTTTGTTTACCAGAAATAACACACTGAGTCATTCTTCTTCTGATTGAAAATGCACGGCTGGTAGAAGAAATGGCATGTTAAGGTATTGTCATTTCAGGTTGGCCACTGCATACAAAGTTTCAGAGACTCAAGTACCCACTATTTGGGTTAATGTTCAAAAAGACCAGGAAACATCCCTGGTCCAATCAGTTGGATTAAATTGAGACACTCCTGGGTTCACAGACTATATCAAATCCGGGTCAAACTAAAGTGCAACATTCTTATTTGACACAATATAGAAAATACAAGACGGGGGACAAATTACTGCTCATTTTGGGAACTATGATTTATTTTGCCTTAAAGGGAAGATATGTTATATCTTTTAGTTATCATGCATGTTTTTCTTTTGTAGGAGTAAATAAAAACTTTCAGTTATTCAATAAACACTGAGCATTAGCTATGTGTTAGGGACCTAGATAATGGGGGGCTCTGCTGCAAGCTAAGGGACAGAAATCTGGGTTTTCATAGAGCCTACAATCTAGTTGGTGAAGACACACAATAAATAAGTAAAATACATAGAAAGCCAGGTAACTCAAAGTGCTGTGAGGAACATAAAGCATGGGAGCAAGATGGGGACCACCAGGGTCAGGAACAGGAGATTGCAGTTACATCAGGATGACACAGAAGGGGCTCAATGAAAAGATAATAAAAAGATAACCGTTATAACCATTTGCGATAAAGATAAATATTGGCAGCAACCTAAATATCTATCTTATAGGGTATTGGTTAAATATATTATGATACATTGATACAGTGGAATACTGTACAACTAATAAAAATAAGTTCTACATATTCAGAATGATCTCCTAAAATACATGAAGTGATAAAACAAGGCACAACATGATAATAGAATATGCTACCGTTTATTTCTACTACACACAGCACACAGGAGAGATACACACACACACACACACACACACTTATATATACACACACATATATATAAAAGTTATATAAATGCATAGAATCTCAGTGGAAAGATACATAAACTGTCGATAATGGTTATCTTTGGAGTGGAGGGCAGGATGATTCATGGACAGGAGAGTGAAAGTGAAATACTATTTCATTTTACTGTGTACGTGTATTGCTTAGTCAAATAAGTAAATAAGATGCAGAGTAAAAATGTGGAGACTGATTACTCAATTAGAAAATGATGGGTCAGCACATACATTTATAAAACCCACTGGCTTAGATAGTGAATAAATGGTATATTTAATACAAGTGTGAATGCACTTCTGGAGAACTTGTTGATAAAGACCATTCCAACCCAAGGCCAAATCCTGTTTTGATTGGATAACGGATTGTAGTGATCATGATTGTAACATTGCGATTCATGTGACTTTTTTCTCTCTCCTGATTAAATAGAAGCTGTATTAATTTCCTAGGGCTGCCACAAAGAAGTGTCACAAACAGAAATGTGTTGTCACACACTTCTGGAGGCCAGAAGTCCACAATCTACGGGTCAGCAGGGCCGTGCTCCCCTGAAACCTGTGGGGGATGAGTCTTTGCCTCTCCCAGCCCCTGGTGGCTTGCTGGCGGTCAGTGCCATGCCCAGTTGTGCAGATGCTTAACTCCAGTCTCTGCCTCCGTTGTCACTGGGAGCTCTTCCTGTTGTCTTTATGTCTTCACAAGGGTGGCTTTTCATAAGGACACCCGTTACATTGGATTAGAGGCCCACCCTATTCCAGTATAACCCCTTTAACTAATTATGTCTGCAACAACCCTATTTCCAAACAAGGTCACATGCAGAGGTACTGGGGGTTTAGGGCTTTAACATATCTTTTTAGAAAAGGAGTAGGAAGGCAGAAGAACACATTCAACCCCCAGCAGAAGCTTTCTAGTTTAAGTTGCTTTGCTGTTCCAGCCCTCCATATACGCAGTAGTATTTTGGAAAGTTGTGTGGAAAGGTGAGTAATGTTTTACAAGTTTATTTTTAAAGACTCTTATTTTAAAATTTTTCCTACGGGGTGTAAAGATTATTCCGTCTCCCTGAATAAGATCAAACGAGTACAGCGTATTTATTAAAGCTAATGTTTTAATAAAAGTAAAATATTTTTTAAGTGTTATAAAATAAAAATATGGAGATTTTAAATAGTACAGAATTAAAGGTAACAGGCTGCCCTGATGGGTGTGGGTCTCTTGGCTGGGGGTCACCTGCAAAGCAAAAGGTCACTGGTTTGATTCCTGGTTAGGGAACATGCCTGGGTTGCAGGTGCAGTCCCCAGTCTGGACACATACGAGAGGCAACAGATCAATGTTTCTCTCACTCTTCCCTACACCACCCCCCTACCCCCGCCACCCCCCGCCACCAAATAAAAACAGAACACAGTGACTACACATGTTTATGTGCTTTTTTAAAAAGTCATGCAGCGAGGATAGGTACCTTGCATTGTCTTTTTGCATTTTTGTTCTTATTCATGCCGATCAATTTAACCTCAAGACAAAATCAAATGTGACAGCAGAGCAGACAGAGTTTTTATTTAGCCTCATTGTTCTCAGTGTTTTTTTATTGTGGTGCATGTTGCTATTCTAATTCTGTAAAACATTGGGAAACCTTTTAAAATTCTTCCTTGCTTTTCCTTCTTCCTTATGTATAAATCAGAAATCAAATATTTATTAGTTGACAAAGTCTTTTTAAAAATTATTACATCCCCGATAAGCCTTTTTGGTGTCATTTTACCCTTCGGGAAATCAGCATTCTATCTGAATACATTGACAGATAGGTATCTAGTTTTCTTTCTGGCCTTTCCTACAGGATCAAATAAAAAATTAGGACACTCTCCCTACTTTGAATCTTATTCAAAATAATTCCTTTTTTTTAAGAAAGTTCATTAATGTAGGAAAATGTAATGTATTTAGCTATCTTTATGTTGAATAATTCCTCTGACTTATTTATAAAGCAGGCAGTTAAGTCTCACATCTTAGGACATTATGCTTATTTTTAGGATTGGCTGGGGTAATGTGCTTTAATTGAGCTGCTACCTAGCCATGTTTAAAACATTTTATGAATTTAAGTATCATAGCAGTCCAAAGCTTGTGTACTTCAAAAGACCAAAACTCAGAACATCAGAATTTGGAGTAAGGAATGGCTTTTTGATTTAGAAAGTGCCAACCAAGATAGGGGACCTCATCCTCAAATCCACCTTAAGAAAGCATGGCGTTCAGGCTTCTTTTAGGTCAGGAGGGGGGAAATGGGAGGGGCTGTTTTTGGAAAATTGGAGACACAAGCAGAATTCCCCCAATGATTAGCATGTCATTAATGCAAGACAAAGCAGGAGCTACCAGCTTGAAGGCCCTGGGAAAACACAGGCTTGAACAGGATGGAGTCTGAGAGGCCGCACATTTCACTCTGTTACAGTAGAATGTTGGAATTGATTTGGATGGTAGGTATTGTCTGACATTCTGCCAAATGTAGGAATCTGTTTAGTGTTCCTGGTCTTTCAAACCTCTCATGACTATCAGTTCACCACTTTTCTGGACAACCCATTATGTTTTCAGCAGTTACACGTTTAGATGATTTTTCTTTTCTTTTTAATATATTTTTAAAGATTTTATTTATTTTATTTTTAGACAGAAGAGAAGAGAGGGAGAAGGAGAGAAACATCAGTGTATCGTCGCCTTTCAAGGGCCCCCTACTAGGGACCTGGCCTGCAACCCAGTCATGTACCCTGATGGGGGAATCAAACCAGCGAGTCTTTAGTTTGGAGGCTGACGCTCAATCCACTGAGCTACACCAGCCAGGGCAGATTTTTCTTTCTTTTTAAACAAAATATTGCCTTACTGAAGCTTCTACCCTAGTGACTTTGGTTTTACCCTCTGACAACCTACAGCAAGTCTGCTTCCTCTTTCACGCTCTGTGTGCAAGGGCCTACACACGTTTGTTTGAAGTCTGTTGTATCTTCCCCTTGTGCTTTTTGCTGGGCTAAATCTCTGTAGTTTCCATAACTCTTGCTTATGTGACTTAATTTTCAGACATAATTTTCCCACTTTCCCTTCTAGTTTATTAATGTCACTTAAGATATGGCACTCGAAACAGGTTACCATTTTCCTGAACTTTTGAATCTGAAATCCTGGGCCCAAGTTCCCCCTGATTTGGAGCTGCAGCTAGGCTTGATAACCTTGGCAATGTAAGCTCACTGAAGGGAAGCACATTGATAGGGTAACTCAAGAGTTAAAGATTTTAACCTTAGTTGATAGGCTTAAGTGATTAATACATGTGGAAGGCTCTTGTTCAGGGAACTGGAATGCATGACTCCAGGATGTCAACAAGCAGTTCATCCCTTGGGCCTCAGGGTGTCAGCAAGCAGTGGAGTTGGTATCTGAGCCATTGTGTTCAGATAAAGAATTGTTGACCAACAGATAAAGAAGTGCTAGGAAAATCGCTGCTGGACTGCAACTCTTACCCCATTAAACTGTTATTGTAAAGGGCTATCTATCCTCTCTTTTCTTTATAAAAATGTCTACTTAAAATGAGATGTTAAGATGGTTTTTGAGGGTACTTAAAGCACTGTCTTCTCAGATTCCTGGTCATCTGAATAAAGTGCCCATAAAGATTCAATCCTTGTCTCTACTTATCAGTTCTGGAAGTGACAGACAGCGCGAACAGTGACTTTTCAGTTTCAACATGATACATTGGAAGAGTGCCTCACATAGGAAGGAAGTGATGGCCATATTAAGTTCTGAAGAACATGATGAACAGCAAGTGTGATGCCCTGTAAGCAAAAGACAGAGAAAGAGAGAACCTGGTGTTTTTGAGGAACAGTAAAGAAATTGGGTGGCAGGCACAATTATTGCACATTGAGTAGAAGTGGCAATAAATGAGGTTAAGGAGAAAAGTGGGGACCCAATCATACGGGCCCTTAGAAGTTGTATTAGAGAACTGAACTGTTCCTGAAGACAACAGTGAGTCGTTAAAGGGAGCTGTAAGTTAGAAAAAGAAAACAAGAGCAGACATCGATTGTAGAAGGATCATTTTAGCCCAAATGGGAATGATTGGGAGGTGCTGAGATTGGCAATAGTAGATCAGTTAGCAGTGATTGGGATCTTTTTTAGTTATGGTGGCGTGGCGGTGCCCATACCTTGACTAGTGTGGCTCTATATTGGAAAGAAAGAGACAGATTAGAAAAATAGTGGAGAGAGCTTGATTGTTATTTGACTGTGGGGGAAGAGATGGAAATGTTGGAGTCAAGGATAATACTCTTGTTTTTGGTTTGGGGAACTGGATAGATTAGAGAATTTAATGTAAGTAAAGTGAGTGGAATTGGAGTGGAAGAGTGGTGGGGAAGAAGTGGTGTTCAGTTAAGCTTGAGGCAGAAGTCGCACATCCAGGTGGCATGTACTGTTGGGTACGTGAGGACAATGGAAAACATCTAGCTGGGGAGCTTTGGCTGGAAACGTAGATTTGGCTTTCATTGCTATACATACGGTAGTTGAACTCAGGAGAGTAATAGAAATAACTTAGGGGGCCATTTAGAGAGTGAAAGGGGGCAAGGACAAAACCCTTAAGAACTGTTATCTGATATTTGAGCTGTCAGCCATTGTTTTGACTTATTATTGGGAACCAGCCAAGAGGAAGGAAATCAAGTCTGGTCTGATATACTCATTTAGTTCAAACCCACCTGAATTGTTTGATTTAGGAGTGAAAATGGTCCTCTGATGATCCTTCTGATCAGCTGTCACACTCACTATCTGACAGAGATGTTCTTAGAGACACTCCACTGTGAGTGAAGGCATTGTTTGTCGTAGAGGCCCCCAACGAGAGCTGGAATTTTAATACATTATTGCTGGCGGTATTGGTATTTTTAAGTCACTAGGTTTTATTCTGGAATTCAGAGAAAGTAGGTTTGGGAAACCTGACATTGCTGAGGAGTATGGGGCCACAGAGGAACCTGGTTTGAAGCCTCAAGTTCTCCAGGCCCCTGGGTAAGGAGAGGAGAGCCAGAGACTCAGTGTGCGTTTTGGTGAGTTGGAGAGCAAAGAGGTAGTGCCACTAAAAGGGAATAAAAGACCTTTAAAGAGCATGAAGAACTAAGTAGAGGAAAAATCTTGGAAATATTTCAATTATAAATTAGGATGACCATAAATTTATCATCTAAACCGGGACATAATGACATGGAAGGAGACATGGCTATAATTAGTAATTGTGAAAACCTTTATAACTGGGACTGTGACAAGGAAGTAAGGGCGAATGGTCGTTCTAGTTACAATGTTCTTATTTCACTAACGTAATAAAATAGTATTAGTTTTTAGTTACCACATGCCAAGCATTGTACTAAGTAAACACTTTATGCATCTCATTACATTCTTACAATAATCCCGTCAGATAAGTAGCTTTGTCATCATTTATCTCTGATGAAAGAAACCAAATCTCAGGAAGGTAAAATATCTTGACTGCAATTTTCCTTGGTAGTCAGAATCCGAATGAATGAAATAGCCTGATACTGACCATAAACAAAATCCTAGTAAACTCTTAAACACTATATTGTACTGCAGTTGCTGTGGGTGTGTGTATGTATTTAAAATTTTCTCTGAATATTATTAAGGAAATTACTATCATAATGTTACTTCATGTAACTAAACACAGTTTACCTTCAGATGGCCATACTCCTGAAGACTCACTTTGTGTCAGACCATGTTCTAGGCCTTTGACCTGTAGCAATCCATACCTAATTTAATCCATACAATGGTCTTGTTATTTCCATTTTACGGTAGGTGGCAGAACCAGAGCTCCGGCGTGGACTGTTGGACTCCTGAGCCTATTTCCTTAACTGCCGTCCTGTGCAGCCTCTTCAAGCCCATTTTCTTTGTGTGGGCATATGTGTTCATTGCACCTGGGAGTGGGTTTGTTTGGGCTCCTGTTACTGGTCCAAAGTTACTGTGCCCGAGTTTTGAAAGGCCAAAACTCAAGAAAGGTTTATTGATAGAGAAGGGACCCACTGAGAAGATGGGAGCCCTAGCAGTTTCTCAAATCTGTCTCAAGAAAATACGGAGTTCAGGCTTTTAGGTCAGGGAAAGGGAAAAATGGGAGGGGCAGTCAGCAGAACTCTGTTACTAGAGAGTAGAATTTTATGTAAATGGATTCTGCAGTATAAACTTGGTGTGGCTTCTTAGCATAATTATTTCGAGATTCAGCCATGTTGATGAGTGTATAATAGTTTATTATTTTTTATTGCGCGTAGCAATACACCGAACAGCTCTAGTCATCGCCCCTGTGGTGGTTTCTCCTGCGGTTTCAGTTACCCATGGTCAGTCATGGTCCAAAAATATTAAATGGGAAATTCCAGCAATAAACAATTCTTAAGTTTAAAATTGAGTTCCATTTTGAGTGTGATGAAATCTCATGCCGTTCCACTTCTTCCTGCTTGAGACATCATTCATCCCTTTGTCCGCAGTATCCACATTAGTTACTGTTGTTATTTACTTACTGTGCCTAGTTTATAAATTAAACTTTATTTTAGGTATGTGTGTATAGGGAAAAGCATAGGCTGTAGGGGGTTCAGTATTGTCTGTGTTTTCCGGCATCCACTGGGGGTCTTGGAAGACATCCCACATGGATAAGAGAAGACTACTGTACCACCCTTTATTGAGTTACCTGTTGATGAATGGTTGGGTTGTATCCTGTTTTTGGAAATGACAGATAAAGCTGCTTTAAACAGTCTTATGTGGACATACACTTTCATTTCTCTTACGTAAATTCCCGGGAATGGAATGGTTGGGTTGTGTGGTATGCATGTGTTTAAGAAACTGCCAGACTGTGCTCAGAAGTGGTCTTGCCATTTCACATTCTCACCTACAGCATAACAGAGTTCCAGTTGCTCCATACCCTTGCTATCACTTGCACTTTCCTCATGAATAGTGAGCGATGGTGGGCTTGTGTCATGTGCCTGTTTGCTGTGTGTCTCTTTGGTGAAGAGTGCGTTCAGGTCATTTGTTTCTGTTTTAAATTGGATTTTCCATTTTTGAGTTTTGAGAGTTCTTTCTATATTCTGGAAGCAAGCTTAATGAAAGATCATGTGATTTTGATGTACTTTCTTCCAGTACGTGGCTTTTACTCTCTTAAAGCAGTAGACAGTAATTTCAATGAAGTCCTAGTCATCACTTTTGTCTTTTATGTATCATGCTTTTGTGTTGTAGCTAAGGAATCTTGTCTAAACCAAGGCCACAGAAATCTTCCCCTACGTCTTTTTCATGAAGTTCCATGGTTTCAGGTTTTACCTTTTAGGTCTATGATCCATTTTGAGTTAATTTTTGTATATGTTACAAGGTATGGATATCCAGTCATTACAGCTGCATTTGTTGAAAATACCGTCCTTTCCCCACTGAATTGCCTTTGCACTTCTGTGGAAAATTGATTGACCTGATCTGTATAGATGTATTGAATCTACTGATTTTTTAATGTAATGCATATTTTTGTCTTCTTTGCACATCAATTGATAACTTATTCCGAATCATTTTATTTTTCCTGATGACACTGTAAATACTAACTTTCAGTTTTGGTGTTCTTTGAACAGTTGTTTTATACAAACAATTACTTTTGAGTATTGATCTTATAAATCCTGTGAGCTTCCTAAACTCACTTATTAGTTCTAATTGTCTTTCAGATTAAGCATAGTGTCCTGGTTCATTTTCAGTTTAGATTTGAAGAAACGTGAGAGCTTACAAAATGTAGTGAGTGCATCCGTACCTTCCAGGAATGATGTATGGCATCCCCAACTTTTTTTTTTTCATTTTTCTTTTAATAAAATACTAATATTCCCCATAATATGGAACTTAGAAACTTCAAACTACCATTATTTAAATAGTTGAATTTATAAGTAATTTCAGGGAAGTGATTCTGAGACAGAAATTGCTGTTTGTTTTTAAGTTTAAAAAAATGGAATTCTAAGAATATATTCAAATTATACTTTTGAATATATTATTAGAATTTTTTAATAGTCAAAATTAACTACCTGGGTGATGGTTTTTGGGAGAATGAGAATTTCGATAAGGAATTTGAGATTTGAGACTTGATGAGATTTGTGGCTTGGCAGCTAACTACATTTATCACCGATTTACTGAGATGAGAAGGTCTTAGGAAGCAGTGGATTTGGGATTATCAATTTAGCTTGGACATACTAGATTTTAGTATTCTAAATTTAGAATACTAGATTTTAGTTTTTTGTGTCAAGTGCTTGTATGTTTATTTGGAGGCTTGTAAATGAAGATACACATCTTAGGTTCAAAACAGGCCTGAGGCCCCCACAGCTAGTTGTGTGTAGAGTTCGAGCCCAAACCCAGGGCTCTCTGACTCCAAAACCAGTATGGCTATCGCTATGCTATGTTGTATCCTCAAGGTGAAAAACATGCTTGGCTTTGATAGTCACCAATGTTCCCTGTGAGCTATTATAAATAAGTAACAGTTTGTGAGCTCAAAGGCCAGCAGGGCCAGACGGATAACTGGGCCGGGTCTGGAACTCGGATGAGAGATGATGACACCTGTGGAGCCCTGCATGCCCTGTCCTAGCTGAAGGACCAGCTGCTAATCAGCTCAAACAGAGTGTTTCCATGTGTGCACGTGGGCCCAGTATTGCCTGATCTTCTGTTTTTCTTTTCAGGAGACATCAGATATCATGATTTTTATGTCGTCTTCTCATATATAAATGTAGGCAGCTATCTTTTAACATGCTGTGTAGGCCAGCTTTGTATGGGTCCACTAAATAAATGTGTTGGATTCTGCCCAGCGGGCAAAGCTTTGGTAAGAATTATACCTCTGATATACTGTGGACACTATGATAAATGTATATATGATGGGAAAAGTGTGGTAACTATAGTAAGTATATTACAATCTTTGAAATACAGGTTGCTTAGTTTGAACATGGTGCTTAGTGAATCTGGCGTTTAAGTTCAGTTTTCATATGAATCGGTTAATAATGGATGGGGAAGGGGGAATTGCTCCCTGCAACTTTTTGCCTCCTGATTGTATGCTTTCGTTTGCAGATAAGGGCCAGTTGTGAGTGTGTGGATTTTTGAGTGAAACTTCAACCCAAGTGAAAAGACACCTTCAAGGAACAACTACTGACAGTGAGTCTGCAGTCATCTCTGTGCATAATATGGAATGTGTTCAACCCAGAGACAGCTGAGTGGGTGACTGTTGATAAGGAGTGGTGAGTCTGAGTATCCCCACTGATAACTTAAATCCTTTCCTTAAAAAGGGGACTATGCTTTCTGCATTCGTAGCTTTTACTGACTGTTGAATAGTAGGCTAACTTTTGTGTGAGGATGACAAGAGTCCAATTTAAGAGAATTCTTTGTCCCTAATAGTGGTATTTCATGTATGATTGCAGTTTCATTTTCTTCTTCAGTTAGGCACATCCCTTCCTTTGTCTCTGTTTTTTGTTTTCTGTTTGTTTTCCACCCCTCCAAATCATACCATTCTTTAAGGCCTGTCTTCCTTGAAATATTCTGCCAACGCTGACATGATGGTCTTAATGGTTACCTGCACCTGTTCTGATCTCAGCTATGGTAGGTTTCATTGCCTTTGGAAGTGATTATTTTAGGAATGGACCTGAGACCCAGGTTCAGCCAATGGGAAATGAAAGGGGAGTCTGCAGGAGGCTCCTGGGAAAAGATTTCTTACTGTTGAGAAAGAAGAGATGGTCCCTCTTCTTCCTAGAGTTCATTTTAACCAGATGTACATCTGTAACTTCTGTATTCACCTTGACTAGTAGCCTGGAGGTGGTGCCCTTCTGTAAAGGAGGGCAGAGGCAAGAGACTTTGCAGAGACTAGCACTGGAACCCTGTTTAATAGAGCCTCCCTAATTCTGGGTTCCTTGTTAATGTGAGAAAATAAATTTCCTTATTGTTTAAGCAGTTTTGTCCTTAGATACTCTGTTACTTGCTGTGCAAATCATCCTGATTCTGTTGACTTCTCCCCTTCCTGATTATCCACTGTCTTCATCTCATGTGCACTTCTACTAGTGATGTTCTGCGCTGTCTGGTAACATTTGTGTATGTCCCCTTCGTAGCACATCATACACTTTGTGAAATCAAGGGCTGCGTTTATACCCTTATTGTGTCTAACACTAGTACTGGCTTCTTAATAAAGCCACCAGCGTGTCTTTATTGAATTGAATTATTTAAACCATATTTGAAAAACCAGTCCACATAATTGAATAATTATAGAGATTTTAATTCTCATTCTTTTCTTTAATCACACTGCTTCTTTTTAGGATTGTGAATGAAGTTTGGCTTTTGATTTAGGTTGACTGGTATGTCACACATTTTCAAGTGGTTGGTTCTCCTCTAAAAATGTTGCTTGGATTTAGCCTTTTGTGTTTGCTCAACTTTACCATGAAAATCAGCTCCTGTCCTATATATTTGCATATTGGCTTTCAGTCTAATAAATTTTGCATTCTTCTCTGTTGCAAAACAGAATAGTTTACCTTGTGGTTTCTGTGCTAATTGTAGGAATGAAGGACGAAGATAATAAGCATAATCAGGATTAATTTGTTTGTTTGGCTTTGGAATGTACATTCACAAAAACCTCCCTAAAGAGTGTAGCCCTGGTTGGTGTGGCTCAGTGGATTGAGTGCTGACCTGTGAACCAAAGGGTTGCCAATTCGATTCCCAGTCAGGGCACATGCCTGGGTTGTGGGCCAGGTCCCCAGTTGGGGCCGTGCGAGAGGCAACCACACATTGATGTTTCTCTCTCCCTGCCTTCCTCTCTCTCTAAAAATAAATAAATAAAATCTTAAAAAAAATAAAGAGTGCCTGTCTACTCTGTTCTTAGGATCTTAATTGTGTATGTGTGTGTGTGTGGGAGGAGGAGGATGGGGAGGGATGGGAGATGCAGGGTTGGGAGGTGTGGTGATCTAGTATCTCATGAGAGTAGCCTTGAGTTATAGGATGGATCATATAGTTGCTTGTATTTCAAAGCTCTATGAAACAAAACCATTTTTTCCCCTAACTCAAGATATCCATGTATTCTTCTATCTTTTCTTTGAGTTCTGCTATTATAATCTTAGAGAGATAAAGAGCCTCTTTTCCTTCCTGAAAAATCTAGGTTGTTGCTTTCTGTTCTGTTAAGGAGAATCATAAACCTTTGTTGTAATCTGGTAACACATTCTGAACCCTTCAAAGAGTGATTCAGCCCTGGCCGGTTAGCTCAGTTGGTTAGAGCATCGTCCTGATAGGCCAAGGTTGTGGGTGTGAGTCCTGGTCAGGGTTCATATAAGAATGAACATAAATACGTGGAACAGCAAATCGGTGTGCCTGCCTCCCCGCCCCCCTCAAAGCAATAAATTAAAAAAAAAAAAAGATTCACATTCAGGGAAGGATTTACTTTTTTTTCTTGGTGGGTTGTGCTTAAAATATGAGGAAATAACTTGAAGAAGATGGAAAGCTGTATGATGTACTTGACCCATCAATTTTAATTTGGTAATGCCATTATTTAGTAATAAAAAAGGTTTAAATCACTAAGGTCAGCTTTAATGTGTTTTCTTTTAATATATATTATGACAAGATTGTAGCAGTGGAACATGTGTCTTAACCGAAGGCCATCATGGCAAGCGTGTTATCTAAGCTGGATCAATCACAATGACCTTAGAACGGACATTGGCTGGAAATGCTGGGATAAAGGCACTTATTTTTTCCTGCTGAATGTCAGCCTGAAAATGTACAGTCATTGAATTCCTGGCGGCTGTGTCTTGACTATAAAAGGAAAGCCAGTTGAATAAGAAGCCAACACAGGAGGAGTAGTACAGAGGAAAACCATGCCCCTAGTCGAACCTTCCCCAGTATACCTCTAGACTTTCCATTTACCTGAGACAATAAATTCTTTATTTAATTCAGCTGGCTTTGGATTTTATGTTACAAGTATATGAAAACATCCTAACTGATATATCCTTGTTACCACCTGTTCAACACTATATAATAACTCAAGGGAATTTACTTACTTGAATTGTGAATTAACCATGTAGGACTCTGATACAGGTATGCGAGGTGGCAGATAATACAGTTCATTGATTTAAGAATTCAAGTATAAGTACACGAGTGAAGGTGGTAAACAAATACACAGTCCATGCTGTTGCTGATGGACCTTATTATCTGGAAGAGGCTGATATGTGAACAATCGTGCTAATGACTAGGTTGTTATTAACTGAGTTTGGGTTCTAGAAGAAAAGGAGTGTCTGCCACCTGTAGTGATTATTTGCTCTTTGGCGGAGACTCCTTTTGAGCCCTTGGCATCTCTAGAACTGTAAAACACAGTTGTGGGGGACCTGGGGTCTGGCAAACTAAAAAAAAAAAACAATGAAAGTTCTTATTGATCTCTTTTTTTCCCCTAAGAAGTCATTAGAAATGTACAGGACTGCAATCCTTTATTCAAAATTTGGGGACCAGATATGTGTTGGAATTTGGAAAGGTTAATATGGTATATACGCTGTATATTTAATATGATATCTTTTTATTTAAGGAAGGGACATGTGGCTTTTTATTATTAATAACAGAAATAACACTGCCCCACATTAGTTGAACTACTAAATGCCTGGCTCTGTGTTCTTTTCAACATTTATATTAACATTTTTACACTAAAGAAAATTTAGAGACATTAGATGACCTTATCAAGGTTTATGCAGCTAAGAAGCAGTGGAGTTGAAGTTCTAACCCATGTCTGCTTGGCCCTGTCTGTGCCCGTATCCACCTGCACTGCTTCTTCACGTGCTGTGCTGCTCAAGCTCGGCTGTGTGTAGTTAACATTAGGAAGATTATTTCTCTTAAGTCTAGTCAGCTAACTTAACTAAATTGACTTAGTAGTTCTGATAGTCTTACATCTGATACACTTGGCTTTCCCGGGAATGCTGTCCTTATTTGTAACTAAACATAATTTTGCTTTATCCTTTGCAGATTTTGTGTCTCATAATGGTTCACTTACTAATTGTATTGGTTAGAACTTCTAGAACATTGTGATTATAATGAACATCTTGTCTTGTTTATGAATGTAATGCATCTACTGTTTCACCAAATGCTGACATTAACTGCATGTTTATCATGTTTCACCATTGAGCATGAAGCCAGCCTTTTAGTATTCTTTAGAAATAAAAAGTGAGATTAATTTACTTCTGTTTTATTAAGAATTTTTAAAAATTCTATTTTCACATCCACTTAGACCAGATTTTAAAGTGTTCATTGTTTCCGTGTCATAATTGCTACAGACTAAACATCGTTCAGTTATTTCGACCTACTTATATTATACTTCACTTTCAGTCTTTGGTAGTTCAAACTTTATTTCATATGTGTTATTTAAATTTTTTTTATTTATGTGGGCCTAGCATGTAGTAGGAGCTTAATGAGTGTATGTTGAATAAGTTAATTTTTACAATTATCTGATTAGTGAGGCATCTTGATAGCCTATGTTTTGGCTAGTGATAAGAAAATGTGTCAGTTTTAGACATGGAAAAACCCGGAGGGGTGGGGAATATTTAGGGTTAAAAGTTGTAGTTTCCTGGTTGGTCATGTGGCTGATTTCTCATCCTACCAGTTTTCCATTCTGACTTGATAGCACCTTGTAGTTACCAGCTAGAAGTTATCTAGAGGTTTAGGATTAGATATTTAATACACTCACCAACACCC